>SNQJ01S0106005.1:0-29974 GCA_010110895.2 Picea sitchensis | reverse complement strand
TCATAATCCTTAAACTGTTCTTTTCGAAAGGGTATATTTAGATTTTAGTTTTACGTAAAAATTAAGATAGATAGGAGGTGTATAAAAACATGTATTTAAACTCTGCAACGTTTTCAGCTTGGTCAACTTCAAAAAATTCTAGAAATTATAATATTCATCCGTTAAATTCAAAATGATAGTCATAATAAAATAGAGTCTCTATAGATTGTTGCGGTATATTTTGTTTCTTCAAAACATAAGTTTAATAAAAAAAACATTGTTGTAGAAATAAGTAACTCATTATCATTCATTTCGTGTTTAAGAAACATACTGTTAAACAATTGTCAAATTGACATATCAAATCATGATAAAACAAATTGAAAAATAGTCATTAGAAAGCTAACCCAATTCTTCACAAGTTTTGTTTTTACTGTAAAGTGAAATTCTAAATAAAAAAAATACTTTTATATGTCGGAAGTTGAATAACTTGTGAAAATACAGTTTTTTTTCTCATAAAACAAGCAAAAGTGTAACCCACCTTCATGATTTCACCCCACACAAAGATTTAATTATTAAAGTTTATAAACCTATACATATACTACTCTCTAGATTTCAATATAATCAATAAGAAAAAAACTCATTATATATATCCATCCCTGTTTGAAATAGAGGAATTCTTTATATAATGCATAGTACTACATATTAATTTTATATGGTTTTTTAACTTTATAACATAGTAATTCAAAAAAATTAATTAAAAAAAAAATTAAAGATTATACCATAATAATACATATTAACTAGTTACCTAGTAATAAAGCACATTAACTTTTTTTCCATAATAAAGTACATTAATTTTAATCAAATCAAACACAACGTAAATTAACATAAATTACAAATTCTTTTTAAATAGAAAAACTACTTTAACGAGATAACAAGATCATGGCACAAGAAATTAGTTCAACCATGCATCTATTTCCACTCTAAAATAATGATCAAAAAAGAATGGTGACATCAAAGTAATACCATGTATCATTTTGAATCAAGCTACGATTCAAATCTAATATGAGATTAGTGACCCTAGGTGCACAATCCCTTGAATGTGAATATAGTTGATAAAATTGTGACTTATGTCACATCACACACAACTACCAACAAACCTACCAACTACCAACTACCAATTGTGACTTATGTCGCATTGCACACAACTACCAACTACTAATATGTCGCTGAAATATTGAGATTGTTGGTTTCTTCTCTTGGTTCTTTACTTCTTCTTAGGATGACATGGGTTTGGATCTCAACAGGTGTCCAACAAAACACTCAAAAACTATCGGCCCTCCTCGTAAGCTAGAAGGAAACATCGAGAATAGGGTGCACAGTGAAGTCTCACCCGAGATAAATTTTATGGGTGATTGCAATACTTAGTTATTTGCAGTCTAGGAATGAGTTGGGATATGTGATTGTGTTCTTTCTTCCTTATGCATCATCCTTGTTAATCATTCAAGTACTTCTATGATTTATTCATCTTTAAACCTATGCATGCATGTTGATATTGCTACTTTAACCATTCATTCATAAGCTAATGAACATAAATACAACATAAATTAACATAAATTACAAATTCATTTTAAATAGAAAAACAACTTTAACGAGATAACAAGATCATGGCACAAGGAATTAGTTCAACCATAAATCTATTGCCAACCTAAAATAAATATCTAGAAAGAACGGTGACATCAAAGTAATGCCATGTATCATTTTGAATCAACCTACGATTCAAATCAAATATGAGATTAGTGACACTAGGTGCACAATCCCTTCAATGTGAATATAGTTGATAAAATTGTGACTTATGTCGCATTGCACACAACTACCAACAAAACTACCAATTGTGACTTATGCCACATTGCACACAACTACCAACTACCAATATGTCGCTAAAACATTGAGATTGTTGGTTTCTTCTCTTGGTTCTTTACTTCTTCTTGGGATGACCTGGGTTCGGATCTCAATAGGTTTCCAACAAAACACTCAAAAACTATTGGCCCTCCTAGTAAGACAGAAGGAAACGTCGTGCACTGGTTGCACAGTGCAGTCTCACCTGAGATAACGTTTATGGGTGATTGCAATACTAAATTATTTGCAGTCTAGGAATGAGTTGGGATCTGTGACTATGTTCTTTCTTCCTTATGCATCATCCTTGTTAATCATTCAAGTACTTCTATGATTTATTCATCTTTAAACCTATACATGCATGTTGATATTGCTACTTTAACCATTCATTCATAAGCTAATGATCAACAAAAAGTAAACATTCATTAAAAATCACATAGAGCACAAGGTTTACCATAGTTCACCCCCTCCTCGAGGTACGTCCACAAAGATCTGGCTTCTCTTCTCTTTTATTTGTTCTGCTACAAAATCTTGCACTGCGCGCATTACTTATGTAGTAATACAATCACGATTGAGGGTAAGAACCCTCTATGAGGATGACTAGATCACACGATCCTCCTCAGTTAGTTCCCTACCCACCTCCAAGTTAGTCGTATCCACGCAGGCTTTGGATCACACTTCTTGCATTATGTTATCTTGGAGTCCGTATAATGCCTTGTTGGGTATCTATGGAATGACTACTTCAAATTGCTCAATTTCCCCCATGGGTTTATGTGCAGTCTCTCAATCCATTCTGATCATTTGGAAAGTGACTATGAATGTATCCCTTCCTTGCACTACCAACTGTACTCTCTCCTCTCCTTCTTTCTTCGTAGGGGGTCGCTATGTCTTATCATGTCATTGCGCTATGGACCGTGGTAATTATTGACTCCATAATTGTTGTAGAGTGCCATTATCTCTTCTCTTTCTACCTATGCAATATAGACCAACGCTTCCCCCTTGTCTTTGAACTTGTCCACAACTAATTCAACATCATCCTCTATCAGGGTGATTATTAGGTATTTTGAGGTATGCTTCCTCTTTTTTTGCGTCTGATCTACCTACATTGTCTTCCTTTTCTTCTGTCAGGGTTGTGCTCCACTACTTGTAACTTGTACCCTTTCTTCACCAGTATGTGATCTGTCCCCCTTTCTGGCATCCTCCTGACCTTTTTTCCTAGGCATTGTTGTTGTCCTCCTTAGTATTTTGGGCACTGCACTACTTCCCGATGGTGGATTCCACGATTGAACCTCTCTTGTGTTATCGAATGGGTTGTTTTCTTTTACTGAGGAAAATTCTCCAGCCCTTCCCTTGGGCTTGGTGGTTTGTGTCGTGGTTGGATTTGTTGTTGTTTTTTCTACTGGCATCTTCCATTGTGCTGGCCAATCTCTAATTATCCATTCAATTTCTACCTTTGTGACACAATATTGCATCTCCAGTCAATTTCTAACTTTGTGACACAATATTGTTTCTTGATTGAGGATGACATGTTCTGGTTTGAATTTGGAATACTCGTCATCATAAGTGGTCACTAACTGAGCATCCAACAGGTCCACCTAGTTTTTGCATGTGCATGAGATGACCAGGTTCGACACATCCAATGGAAAACTCGGTAAGAGTCAACAGAACTAGCAACCGATCAAAACAGGCCATTCAGGCTCTAAACGCACGGAAGAGACAAGATCGATCTTCAATGGTGAATATGTGGCATCCTCCTCCAGATCAATGGTTTCGTGTCATTCAAGACTTAAAAGACATGACAAAAAGGTGTTTTCTCGTGGAGTCCCTAACTCCAATGCTAATCTCCATCGACATCTTGTCCATCTCCTAGATTGACAGTCCTCACATGATTTTGGACCGCCCCAAATTTTCTAGCTTTAACGGTGGGGGGGGTCTGAAATGGTGGTTTCCCCATGCTCGGGCCCACCTAACGTGGTGCCTCCTGATGGTTTCTCCCCCCCCCTATCTAATCCTCTTACTTCCTATCCCGCCCCCTTCGGAATCCTGCCGGATTACATCCTGATACCACTCCTCTCATTGCACGTCGTCTGTCCTCCACTCACACCCCCTTCTCCCCCACGTAACTCTCCCACCTCTCACTACATTACACCTTTATTCCACTGCCTGATACCATCCACTTATCGGAATCTAAGCCACCTATCACCTTTTCACCTCCACTCATCTCCACGTAATCCCCATCTGCTCATATCATCCCCTATTGGACGCTTGACTCCACGTCTCTTTCCACGACCACTGGGCTGACGATCTTTCCAAAAAAGATTTTTGAAAGTAAAAATGGTCGTTTATGAGTCGAAATGAAGTAGACTTAATGGTCGAGAGCTCAGATAGAGGCATAGGGTTATGTGTTGGTTTCAGTTACAGATGGCTCCAGAAATTCAACGAAAAGGAAGGTCAAGTGGAGATCTTCCCCTGCAGCCAATTAACTTCCAGAAGCATCAAACAACTCGCAGGAATGCCAAGGATCGTTACAGAAATTTGTTCTGTCACTGCTAGTTTTTCTTCCAATTTGAGTTCATCTAGAACATGCATCAGTTCAGTCTCAGAGATAGTAGCAGTTTTTAGTTAATCAACTCCAAAATCGTTTTAGATTAAATTAATAAGCAGTCTTCTATGAGTGATAAGAATGACTCTGTTGATTAACTCCAGTGGGAAGTATACATGTTGTACTCCATGCAATGTTTTAGTTAAATTAATAGTTTTTTCTACAAATAGTTATCTAGAGTTAAGTCTCAATCCCATATGGATGAGAACCTCTGCAACTCAAGTCATGCCTTATATGGATCCCTTGTGGCCTAGATCAACATGTGATGCGTGTATTCCTTCAACCTGGCTATCCCTTCAATTTAATGGAATACCTCCATAGGAATGCGCCACACATTGGTTGTGCATTGTTGTATTTTTTCCAGCAACATCGCAAATACTATGTTATTTTCTTGCTCATTTTTATTTTCCTTGGCCTACCAAAGGGACTCATATTTGGCCACATATTATTTTCCTTTCCTATCTAGGAAGGATGAAAATTTTGGCTTATGCCACTCTGGAAAGGCTATAAGAATGATGAGCCAAGAATAATGGAACTCATTTCCATTATCCTATGCATATCTCCAATCAACCAAGAATTGGTTCAAGAGGTATAGTGCCCAACTGAACATCACTCATTTTGCGCACTACGTGGCTACTGCTATGACTCTTGCTAGAGTTTCTTCTTTCCTTCATTTCCTCAACATCTTGCAAGACATAAGATTTCTCTTGAACCTTGTCACATTTCAATTAATGTCCTTGAGAACAATGCCCATGTTTCCTCTACTGGTGCAAAGTTTCTCTTTTACCAACTCAAACATTTCCTTCTCACCCACCTCATTATTCAAGTACTCCTTGGGATATGCGTTGAGTGTAAGTAATCCTGTAATATTGGCGATCAATGATACATCCATTTGTATCGGCCTATCCAACCATAGGATGTTTCCATGTACCCAGGATAATAACTGTTTGACATAGTTTTAACAACGCCCGAGGTGTGTCATATCAAACAAGTTCATTATTCTGAAGTTATACAACCCTGGTATCCACTATGTTGGCTCCATTATAGGTTTATATAGGGGTCCAATTTCCCTTGTGTTTCCTAAGTAAGTTTCTTCAGCCAAATCTGGGACCACAGTTACCATTGTGTTTGGGAGATATGGAAGTGTGATGTCTATGGCATATTGCGCCTTTCTTTTCTTCCCGACAACACATGGGCCAACCTCTATTCTTTTTACGACCTCTTCTTCCCTGTCGGATTCTGGCTGATTGGTGATGTCCTCGACCAACACCTCTTCTTCATTGTGTCCCTATTGCGGACCCATTTTTTCATTAGGTTTAGCGGGTGTTTCAGGATTACGGTTCGGGATACCATTTCGGGAAACTCTACCCTACTTCCCCTTGCAGTGCTATTGATTTTTCCTCTTCAACTCGTGTTGGGTTGATTGACCTTGTGTCAGAAGTAATGTCATCTTCAAGATCGACCACGTTCTCGAGCTCTCTCATACTTTCCTTGCTCCTGTGGCCTTGTTGAGTAACTCGTACGTACTGGCATCGAGAGCCAAAATTTGGTGGTGTCATATTTTATCCAACTGACAAACTCGCTTCTTCACACAATTCTAGCTAGGGTACATACTTGTATCTCTCTCTGTGCTAAAAAAATAACTAAGTGTTGAACTAAAGTATGCTTTCCACACTTTATAGACCCAGTCGTAATTGTTTTCACTTTTTCCATGCACTTCCTTCTCAATGTCTTTTGATATTGTCATAGTAATTTTTGCGTGCGACTTTTTTCCCAATTTACTGTTGTTTAGTTAATTTTTTCCTCTTTTTGTGTTTTTATTCTTTTTCTATTTTTGTGTTCCTTTATCTTCTTTTTATTTCTTTTTATCAGTTTTCTTTCCTAATATATACTATAGTACACTATATAGATGGTTTTCTTACTGCATTGTAACTTTTAAGGTTTAGTAGGTCGATTGTCCCAATACAGTTTCAGTCAACTACCGTTGGATGTTGTTACCTAGTTATGCACCCCTACCCTCTTCTATCTTTCACCTTATCCATCCATCAATGTTGAGATTTGTTTTTTATTTCTTAGCCTATTCCCCAGTTTTATTTTTTCATGGCCCCCATTTGGATTTCTGTATTTCCACCATTGTTTTGTTTCTTAAGTGAGGATCACATGTTCTTGTTTGAATTTGGAATAATCATCATCATAAGTGGTCACTAAATGAGAATCCAATAGGTACAACTAGCTTTTGTGTGCGCAGGAGACGTCTAGGTTCGACACATCCAAATGGACAGCTCAGTAAGAGTCAGCAGAATTAGCAGCCAATCAAAATAGGCCATTCGGGCTCTTAATGCATGCAAGTGATATGATCGATCTTCAATGGTGAATATCTGGCCTCCTTCTCTAGATCAACAGTTCTGTGTCGTTTGGTACTTCAAAGACATGATGAAAAGATGTTTTTTCACAGAGTGCCTAACTCCAATGCTAATCACCATCGACGACTTCTCCATCTCCTAGATTGATGGTCCTCACATGATTTCAGACTGCCCCTACCATTCTACCTTTAATGGTGGGGAGGGGGGGGTCTGAAATGGTGGTTTCCTTGCGCTCGGGCCCACCTAATATGACGCCTCCTCATGGTTTCAGACACCCCCCTCTCTAATCCACTTACTTCCTACCCCCCCCCTCCAGAATCCTATCAGATTACATCCCGATACCACTCCTCTCACTGCACATCATCTATCCTCCTCTCAAACCCTCGTCTCCCCTGCGTATCTATCCCACCTCTCACTACATTACACCTTTCTTCCACCACCCGATACCATCCACTTCTCATCATCTAATCCTCTTATCACCATCTCGCCTCGACTCACCTCCACTTAATCCACATCCGCTCATATCATCCCCTATTGGACGCTTGACTCCACGTCTCCTTCCATGACTGCTGGGCCAACGATATTTCCAGGAAATATTTTCGAAAGTACAAATGTTAGTTGATGAGTCGAAATGAAGTGCACTTAACAACTGAGAGCTTAGACACAGTCATAGGGTTATGTCTCGATCTCAGTTACAGATCGCTCCATAAATTCAATGAAAATGCAGGTCAAGTGGATATCTTCGCATGCAACCAATTACTCTCTAGAAGTATCAAACAACTCACAGGCATGCCAGGGCTCGATAGAGAACTTTGTTCTGTCACTGCTAGTTTTTCTTCCAATTATAGTTCATCCAACGCATGCATTAGTTCAGTCTCAGAGACAATAACACTTTTTAGTTAATCAACTCCAAAATCATTTTAGATTAAATTAATAATTTGTCTTCTGTGGGTGATAAGAACCACTCTGTTGATTAAGTCCAGTGGGAAGTATACAATTTTACTCCATGCAACATTTTAGTTAAATTAATAGTTTGTTCTACAAACAGTTACCTAGAGTTAGGTCTCAATCCCATATGGACGATAACCTTTGCAACTCTATTAAATATGTATTCTTTGTATGTTTTGAGGGGTTGAGAGTGTTTGGAAGAAAATTAGGAGCATCAGAAGGATTGGACCTACTGAATTAATTGTAAAATTTTCTACCTAATGAATATATGTTGATGAAATTTGTCTTCTCTTACTCAAATATTTATGTGTTGATTCATATATTAAATGCATATTTTGTGACGTGTGCGATGTACATTTCCTTATTCTTACATCTGTTGTTTTAGTTTATCTTTTGTTGAGTATGCACCCTGTTATACAACTATTGTCCAGCAAAAACCCTAAAATTTCAACTTTGATAGATTGTCAATATGAGAGCACTAGTGAGAGGACTAGGGTAAGGTGAGTTTCTCTATACAAAAATATTTCCTCAACTTGACCCAATAAATGCTCAGTGAGCTTAAAAAAATGTTACTACAAATGCTCTAGTGAGTTTTAGGTGAAATTTCAACTTTCACCAAGTTACAATCTGGGACCACTAGAAAGTGTGCTAGGCTAGAGGAAATTGATCTATGAAAAAAATAATCTTAGAGTCCTCCAATAAATTTCTCAATGAGCTTTACAACGACAAATTTCATGTACAACGGAAAATAGAAATTGTGCAGTGGCAATATTTCAACTAGCTTTGATTCCATTGCTTATTTTTATGATTCTGAACTCTTGATATTTATTTCCTTATTATTTCATAACAATATTAACTTTCATACAACATTCATCATAGAAGAATTATACAGTGAAAATATCAAATGTAATATTGCAGTGGAAATAAAAAGATCTAGAAATATTAATGAGGCACAATAGAAACAAGAACACAACACTAGAACACAAGAGTTTATTCTAGGAAACCCAAGCTTGGGAGAAAACCCAACAACCTTTTTTATAGAAGAATTTGTTCCAATATATTACATGTAAATCACCACCAATAGCCAAAATACGATGCAAAGAAGATCCTCCCCAAGGATAGCATCTCCAAGACCTAACACCTCAATAATATGACCAATAGAAACCAAGAATATCCTTCCCAAGTGTGGCGCACTCACCAAGATACCAGAAACCTAGAAACATTGAAAATACCACAACTGCAGTTGTCAGTTGTCTAGTGTGCACTGTAGAAGGAGTTGTGTAACTGTCCAAATGAAATGACCCAATCACGTATTTATACTAATTTGGGAGCCTGTATAGGGCCAAATTCTTATTGTGTCTTCAAATTTACTTTATTATTTCTATCTATTACTCGTGGGGATGAATTCTCTTCCTGGGTCTTCAACTTCTTCTCGGGGATTCTACAATGGTGAACATGGGTCTTCTTTTACTTTCTTGTGGAGAATGACTGCCCAAAGTTGCAAATCTTCAAAAACCATCAACAACAATATTGTACAATGCACCATCGGAGAACCTATAGTTCATGATCTACTTCTTGGCCTAACAAAAATGTTATATTAATTATATCTACAAAATATCCAGGAACTATCTATATGCTACATGAGCTTCAAGGGTATAACACATTTACACTAATTGAAGATAACATAGTTCTACTCGTTTTTGAAAAAGAGAAGGTATAAAAAACAAATTCACTTATGCTCATGAAAAATGATGTAACTTGTCTTTCACTTTCCATGTTCTCTTATTGTGCACTAAACAAAAGTGGAGAAGCTTTGATTTGGCTTTTCTGTAAAGGGTTTAACACCTGATATTGCTTTCTACTAAAAGCATCTAATCTATCTTGTTTATCTTGGGAGGGGTAACTAGTTTTGTATGTATATGTAAACTAGAAAGTGTGCATTGGATACTAATTCCATCAAATAATTTAATCATGTAGCAAACAATTTTCTTTGTAAAGTAATTTGTTCAAATTTGACGATTAAAAGAATATTTTGATAAAACAAATTTACAAGTTGATTTTTTTTTTTTATACAAATAAGATTTTAGATGCCTACTTTTCATGACCTTTATAACAATTCCAACTTAATATTTTAGTTATCAATAGAGATCTTTCAAAAATTTAAAAAATATACACCAAAAACCAAATTTTGTATTCATAAAACAAAAGTGTTTAGTCATGTACGTAGAAGGCTTGTGTGTTGTAAAAAAACCAAAGAGGCTTCGAAATTTATGCTTCACATTTAATCTCTTTGAAGATTAAAAGATGGATCTATATTATGGACAATTTTTGAAGTAGTAACAATGAACAATCTAATGAAAATATGTGCACCAAGTTCAATTAACCTCTAACCCCAATTTTAATTTTAATTCCACATGGAAATTTAGATTTGAATATCATCTCTATAGGTTGACTTAAATACAATTCATAAATTGAGATTTTTAATTTTGAAATTTTCTTTTGCTTGGCCTAACTTAAATTTTGATTACATTGCAATATATATATATATATATTACTTATGAGGTTTTGAAGTTTTTTTAACTTGGCCTAATTTTTAAGAGTCCAACATATTTTAATGAAATTGCTTTTGATATAACATCTTTGATATTCACTGTAATCACTTCTTCTCATTTTAATTTACTTTGCACACACATAACACATACAACAATTTTGATATAACACCTTTAATATTCACTGTAATCACTTCTTCTCATTTTGATGTACTTTACACACACATAACACACATAACAATTTTGATATAACACCTTTAATATTTACTGTAATCACTTCTCCTCATTTTGATTTACTTTGCACACACATAACACACATAACAATTTTGATATAACACCTTTTATATTCACTGTAATCACGTCTTCTCACTTTGATTTACTTTAAACACACATAACACCCCACACACATAACACACTTTTGATATAACACCTTTGGTATTCACGATAATAACTTTTTCTCACTTTGATTTGCTTTACGCATACACAATACCCCACGCACAACCCTCAAATCCACTCAACTCTCCTTGTTTGTATCTTTTACATCGACTGCATCCACTTCAACAATATTTGTGTCACCGACCTGTCCTCCTGTAGCTTCTTCTTTTTATAGTAATCCTTGATTCCCTCCTCCATCTTTGTGACCTTCCACTTCACTTATAACATCCTGCTGCTTCTTCCCTCCTCCATCTTTGTGACCTTCCACTTCACTTATAACATCCCAAACTCAGGTTCAGGTTCAATTTCAATATTCACAAACTCATTAACCTACTACTTCTTCTTCGTTTGAGTTTCAATTTCAGTATCCACAAACGCGTCCATTTGTTTCTCGCTCAACTCTCTTGGCTCTATATCTTTTATATCGATTGCATCATGCCCCTCCATTGTAATTTCCGTCGGACAGTGATAAGCCGGAGCTTGTACTTGCTTAATTATATCTTGAGAAGGATTAGGAATCCAGGAGCTCATCTGATTTGCATCGTTTGAAGCTGAACCCACGTTCTGGACAAGCATCTTCATGGCCCAAGAGTGGTTTTGTGCCTTGTTGCTTCCTCCGAGTTCATGAAAAGAATTAGAACCCTTGGAATGTAAATGATTTACTTGTGGAGGTGCCTGCAGCTGATCCATTATAATTCCCCTATCACCATAATGAACACCGACAACATTGAGATTAGGATGGTTGCTTATTGAATGCTGCATACGTGTAGATAATCCAGGCCAAACAATATCGCCAGTTTAGGTAGCGTGATTATTTTCTGATTGACCTCTTTGTTTTAGCCTGCCACCCACTTTGTTGTGAGATTGAATATTCTCTCATTTTATCCCACCACCCACTCTATTGTGAGATTTAATATCCTCTAGACTTTCTTGTTGCCATTTAATATCCTCGAGAGTGCTAATTTGCGATGGAGGACGGGATATTGGTGATAAAATGTGAAGCAAAGAATACAAGAGAGAGTAGAGCAGAAATAGAATTTAGTATATTAGTAAAGCAGGTGAAAGAGTACAAAATTCAAGTAAAAGAGTACAATAGAAAAGGGAAATTAGCTGAGCTAAATAGGCTCAAGCAAATCAAGAGATGATAGTACAGTTGGCCAGGACAACTGGCAGTGTACAGTCAGACTGTTGAGGTTACATTATATTTAACACTCCGTCTTAAACTCAACAGTTACAAACATCAGCACTGATGATGCCCAAGTGTTGTCTCTGAAAATCAAAAATGGATTTTCCCAGTGGCTTTGTGAAGATATCTGCGAGCTGATCTAGAGAGGCATAGAATTGAAGAGAAATATCACCATTATTGACTAGCTCGCGGATGAAGTGAAAACGAGTGTCAATGTGTTTGTTTTTCTTGTGAAACACATGATTTTTGGATAGAGAAATTGTTGAGGTGTTGTCACAGAAGATAGGAGTTGGATCCTTTTTTTGTATGTGACATATCTTTCAATAATCTTCTCAACCACACAACTTGACAGGAAGTTGAGGTAGCAACGACATACTTTGCCTCTATAGAAGATATTGATACAATTGGCTGTTTTTTTGATGCCCATGAAATCAGGTTCATGCTCAGGTGAAAAACATGTCTGGAGGTACTTTTCCTGTCATCTAGGCTGCCTGCAAAATCATTGTCTGTGTAACCAGACAGATGATGATCATCAGATTTAGTGTACCATAAGCCAAAATTGAGAGTTCCTGCAACATATCTCAAAATTCGTTTCACCATCTTCCAGTGAGAATCTTTGGGGGATTCCATGTATCTGGAGACAAGGTTGGCTGCATACATAATATCAGGCCTAGTTTCTCTAAGATACAACAAACTGGATACTAAACTTTTGTACAGGGTAGGGTCCACTGTAGGGCCTTCATCTTTCTTGCTCAATTTTGTGCCTAGGGGTATAGGGGTTTCTACTGGATTACATTCTTCCATACAGAATCTTTTGATGATGTCTGCTACATATTTTTTCTGACAGACAAAAATTCATTTGGCTGATTGATCAATCTCAATCCCCAAAAAATATTCCATTATGCCAAGATCTGTCATCTCAAACTTAGATTGCATGGCATGTTTAAAATTGGTTAATTCAAGATTTCCAGTATATATCATGTCATCAACATATAAACATACAATCAAAATTTTACCGTGCTGATCTATTTTGGTGTAAAGAGTTGGCTCATTTTGGCTTCTGCTGAAACCACTTTTGATCAGGTAAGTGTCAATTCTGTTGTACCAAGCTCTTGGAGCTTGCTTTAAGCCATACAAGGCTTTCTTCAACCGGTATACTTTGGCAGGATCCTCTTGGACTTCAAGTCCAGGTGACTGATCGACATAAACTTATTCTTCTAAGAAACCATTCAGGAAAGATGACTTGACATCCATCTGGTATACTTGCCATTTGTTTTGGGCTACTATGGCTAATAGAGTCCTTACAGTGTCTAATATTTCTACTGGAGAAAAAGTTTCACCATAATCAGTGCTTGGTTGTTGTGAGAATCCTTTGGCAACAAGTCTTGCCTTGTGTTTTTCAATCTACCCTTTTTCATTGAGTTTAGTTTTGTAAACCCACTTGACACCAATACTCTTCTTATGTCTGGGAAAATCCAAGATCCCATGTCTTGTTCTTCTCAATGGAGTCAATTTCTTGGTTCATGGCTTGAACTCAATGTGGCTCCTTAGCTGCTTCTTTAAAAGATGTAGGTTGACATGACATTAAGGCAAAAAGATTGTGTTGTTCAATGTCATCCAACTGCTGATGGATTTCTCTCAAACTTCGAGTTCTTTGATTTTGAAGTTCACAGGATGAGTCTCTGCTGGAAGTTGAGTTATTCTGAGAATTTTTAGGTCGTCCTTGTACCTGCAATCTTGGAAGAGAAGGTTGAGGTATTGGCTGTCCTGAATTTTCTGTGTTTTCAGAACTAGACAACAATGGATTTTGACTATCCATTTCTTGATTTCTAGATTCGTTCCAGAGTTGATTTTCCAGAAATTTTACATCTCTGCTGAGAATTAGTTTCTTTGAGATTGGATTGTAAAGTCTATAAGCTTTAGATGTTTCACTATATCCAGTAAAGATACATTTCTCACTTCTATCATCCAGTTTCTTCCTTAATTCGGAAGGTATGTGAACGTATGTTATGCATCTAAATGTCCTTAGATGAGAAAAATTTATCTTTGTCCCATTCCATGCTTCTTGAGGGACTTTCATCTTTAGACTTGTGGTTGGAGCTCTATTCAAGAGATAAGCTGAGCATGCTACTGCTTCAGCCCAAAAAGTATTTGACAAACATTTCTCTTTGAGTAGGCTTCTTGCCATGTTCATTATTGTCTGGTTTTTTCTTTCAACCACTCCATTCTGTTGTGGAGTATACCTAGTTGTAGTTTGCATGATAATGCCTTGTGATTTGTAGAAATTTGCAAATTCGTTGGAGTTGTATTCTCCTCCTCCATCGGACCTGAGAGATTTTATATATTTTCCACTCTGTTTTTCAGCTTCTACTTTGAATTCTTTGAATTTTGCAAAAGTTTCAGACTTGTGTCTGAGAAAATAGATCCATATTTTACTGCTAAAGTCATCAATAAACGTTAAAAAGTAAAAGCTACCACCTATTGACTCTGTTTTCATTGGTCCACATAGGTCAGTGTGAACAAGTTCGAGATGTTGTTTGGCTTGAGTGGAGGACTGTGGAAAACTAGTTCTCTTGTGTTTTCCAAGTATGCAAGACTCACATGGGGAATTTTGTTTTATGAAGATAGGAATACCTTTGACCATGGAGTGCTTTTGTAGAAGACTAAGACTCTGAAAGGTTAGATGTCCAAATATTGTATGCCAAACCATAGTTTCATTGGGGGTGGATGCACTTTGTGCATATGTTTGGATCAGATTTGCAGTTCCAAGGGTCAGGGGAAACATCTTATTCTGAGTCATGTGGATTTCAGAAATCAATTTTCTGTTGGGGGTTTTATTATATATCCTACAAGATGCTCTCTCAAAAAGTACCTTATAGCCATGTTCAATGAGCTGTCCTACACTTAGCAGATTATCTTTTAGATCTGGAACATGATAGACATTGTTTATGCCTTTCTTTACATTTTGTTTAGTAATAATAGGTACAGTTCATTTTCCTTGAACTTTGACTAAGGAATCATTTCCAAGTGTAATATCAGATGAAATTGAAGAATCAATGCATGAAAGTAAATCTTTGTTACCTGTCATGTGATTGCTACATCCACTGTCCAACAACCAGAGATCTTTAGGTTGTTCTTCAGTCTTGTGGCATGAGAGAAACATACCTCTTGAGGTTTCTCCCATATGATTTGACACATGTGCTCTGCCCGAGAGATGATTTGCTTGCTTCTTCCTGCATTCAGATTCATAGTGCCCATAATTTTTGTAGTAATAGCATTGTATGCTTGATTTGTCATTTGATCTTATCACTCTCCCTCTTTGAGGCTAGAAATTATGATTATGGTGTTGTTGTCTGTGACCTTGGAAATTTTGAATCTGGTTATGTTGTCTATTACCTCCACTTGAGTGTTGGTTACTTGTAATGCTCCCTAATCCTTGGTGACCTCTGACTCTTCCTCTGCCTCTCCCTCTACTGAAGGAGAATTGAGTTTTGAAGGCATTGGTGATTGACTCATCTATGAGATGCAGTCTGGTCTCATGTGTCAATAGAGAACGAATTAGTTCATCTATTGAAAAACGTGACAGATCCTTGGATTCAAGGATTGTTGTAACAACCATTTCGAATTTCTTTGGTAAACTTCTGAGGACTTTCTCAACAATGTATTGATCAGGGATGGCTTCACCAGTCAATCTGATCTAGTTCATGATTCCCATGACTCTAGTCATAAACTGATCCACATTTTCAGACTCTGTCATTCTTAAAGTCTCGAATTGCGTCCTCAAGGTCTACAGTTTGACTATTTTGACCCTATCATTTCCTTGGTAGGAAAATTTAAGGATGTCCCAGGCCTATTTTGAAGTACCAACGCCTGTGATTTTTGAGAAAATCGAGTCATCCACTAAATTTTGAATCTAGAATTTGGCTTTATTCTCTCTATTCCTCTGTGTTTCCTGAGAAATTCTATGTTGGTTTGTCATGGAGGAAAGGTCTATTGGATCTGGTTCCACATATCTAAGATCCTCTGGATCCCAACACTCTTGTGGTTGCAAGAAGGATCTCATTCGAAGAGACCAAAACTCATAATTCTTTCCAAGAAGAATCGGACCTTGAGTTGGTCCTAAATTGCTAGACATGGCCATATTTAAAGAATTTGACAAAACAGAAACAAAATTGTTGGAAAATTCCGTGTTTACCTATTTCCTACACGTAAAAACTAGGTCTTTTAATTTCTTGCAGTGACTTTGAAACTTCGCGATTCAGGATTTTGCGAGTTTCAACTTTGCGAGTCTGGCTTCGGCCTTTCGCACTTCGATATTTTGGGACTCCTGTATACGAGTCTGTGATTTCTTGTCTCCCCAACTCTTGGTCACCGAAACGCCGAAAATATCTTAACAACCTTCTATTTTCCCTTAGCCTCCATCTATGTGACCACGATCGGTGACCAAACGCCTAATTGTTCAAGTGCTACCGACGTTTCACGATTTGGAGAATTGCGATGCAAGCACTTCGCTAGTTCTCTGTTCCTCAATATGTCGAAACCTGAAATATCCTAGTGCCTATCCTTCTTGAAGACCTTTACGGGATTTTGCGATTCAGGACTTCGCGATGCAGGCACTTCGCCAGTTCTCTGTCCCTCAATATGTCGAAATCTGAAATATCCTGGCTCCTATTCTTCTCGAACGCCTTTTTGGGATTTTGTGATTTGGGACTTCGCGAGTTTGGCTGCAACGATCCTGGGCCCTTCGGACTCCCTGTGTGTGAAATGTCGAAATCTCCCCTGCTCATTCAATCGCGACTTCTTCTTTCATGATTTCGGAAATCATGACTTCTTGTCTCACGACTCCTTCCTCCGTGATCTCCCGGTACCCTATATCCCGGTAGATTTAGATCTCCTTTCACAGTTTCAGGAGTCGGGACATCTTGTCTCATGACTCCTCTCTCCTTGATCTCCCGGTACCCAAATTCCTGGTAGATATAGATCTTGGACACTTGTCCTCCAAAATGGATAGCTCATGATCTTTTCGGGATTTCGTGGGTTAAGAGTCCCGAACTCTTACCCTTTGCATTCCCGGTAGCCAAAATGATCCTTTCGAGGATTTCCCCAAAACCTTGACCATTGCCATGTGTCCTCCTTGTGAATGTTCACGATGTTTTCGGGACTTTGACAAGTCCTCACCTTTGCATATGCCATGATTAAACCTTGTGCAACTTCTCCTTGATCCGATGGCTATCGGCTATCCACGCAAGATCGGACGGCTCCAGATCTCTTCTGCACACTTCTTTGATCCAATGGCTCTCAGGCCACTATGCCCTAGATCCAACGATATGGATTCCTTTTGGATTTTGTGAATTGAGACTTCGCGAGGCAGTGAATTCATGACAGCTTGCTGCTCCAAGTCTCGAACTCCGAAACGTAAAAATTCAATGGCTAGTGTGTTTTCATAGTTTCACGTCTCTGGAAGTCGAAAGACTCTCCTTCTTATGTTTCCTAGTCCGCGAAATGCCGAAAAACATAAAATGCCACACCTTACTTCGAGCTCAACGGATGTTGATCTTATCTCCCAGATCTGACGGCTGGAAATCTTTTGCCATTTCTGTGCGCTTCTCGTCCTTTCTGAGCTCGATTAACACCTCAAATCCATTAGCAAGACTGATCTTACGGCTGCGTCTGGCTGTCCTTTTCTCCTTTAGCATGTTCTTTGCTACTTCTGCAAAGTGTTTCTCCTGAGGAAGGAAATTCGCTAAACTTTCACGAATTTGAAAGAATTTCACGAGATCTTTAGATGTTTCTGCCTTCTGCAGCAATCTTTCATGAATTTGAAACAATTTAATGAATTCTTTAAATGTTTCTGCCTTCTGTAGCAATCTTTCATGAATTTGAAAGAATTTCTTTGAATTCTTCAAATGTTTCTACCTTCTACAACTCTGACTCCTCAATCTTTTGAGCGTATTGTGCTCTGCTTCCTCGTGTGTGCTTTCTGCGATGATCTTTTGAGCGAACAATGGACTATGGATTTCTCTCCAGGCTTTGTGAAGAATCTCGCATCCTATGTTCTTATTCACAGTGTAAGCTCTGCACTTGTTAGGATCGGGTTTCTCTCCAGGCTATGTGAAGAGGCTTACTACTGAAGCTCTGATACCATGATAAAATGTGAAGCAAGGAATACAAAGAGAGAGCAAAGAAGAAATATAATTTAGTATATTAGTAATGCAAGTGAAAGAGTACAAAATGCAAGTAAAAGATTACAATAGAAAAGGGAAACTAGCTGAGCTAAATAGGCTCAAGAAAATCAAGAAATGATAGTATAGCTGGCTAGGACAGTTGGCAGTGTACTGTTAGACTGTTGAGGTTACATTATATTTAATAATTGGCTGCATAATTTTTGTGGAATTAAACATATCATTTTTTGACATGTAGCCCCTCTGAAATTGACCATATCCATTCATTTGGGATTGGCCACCAGAAAATCCATTAAAGTAAGTATTAGGATTCGTTGTCACAGGCCCTGTGCCACTTTGAATGGGTGTGGGTGTGGGACTATGAGGATTTGAATAATACCATGTTGTACCTCCTCCTAGTCCTTTTGTGGGTGTGGGTGTGGGAGTAGTGCCTCCTCCTAGTCCAGCTGCTGGTGTAAAAGTACTTGATCTGAGCCCTTCTCGGTTCTGTGAAAACTGTGGAGTAAGGAATGGAGGGGTTGAAGGTGACAAATATGTTCCTGAGTATCTTCCAATTATTATGGCAATGGCGGGCTTTGCCTAATGCAATAACCATTCTATTGTGTTTGTGCTCTTTTGGAAGCCCAGCAAATGGGTGAGATTTAAAAAAACCTTGGATGCCATGGGAAATATCCAATCAACAGTTTGCCCGCCTCTGTCAAAGCCCAGCTCTCTGGTCAGCTCTTGTAAATGCCCTGTTTGATTTGGCAATAACCAATCCACTTGTCTGCATGCATTCTGGAAGTCTAGGGATTGTTTGGCTATGACCATTTCTAGTAACCAATCGATGGTTTTTCTACCACTGTTGAAGCCCATATCTCTGGTGAGCTCTGCGATGAATTTGGCTCCCTTGGTGGTAGTTAATAAAAAATCAACGGTGGATGCTAGAGTTTTGAAATCCAAAGCTCTGGTAATCTCGTCTAACCTTTCTTTAAAGGCATGTGGTAATTGAACTCTCGAGGTCCTTGTGGTAGTTTCTTCTTCTGTGTCGAGTTTTGTGGTTGTCGTCTTCAGTTTTTTGGAGGAGAGGCGGGTATAACTTCTTATTGGAGTGGGAGTACTAGTATATTTCCTTTTAGAGGGAGCCATCTGATTTTGGGTGGAAGGGTGAGATGGAGAGCCCTTCAACAAATGGAGATGTCGATGATCCCTGAAATGAAAATATTCTTGATGAAACAATGGGTGGTAATTGCGTCGGTCTTTATAGTATTTACTGAATGCAACCCTCTCCTTATATTTGGGTAACACATGCGATGGTCGACCCCTTTGGTGGAACCACCACCAAACCCTCTCCTGATATTTGGGTAACGCATGGGATGGTCGGCCACATTGGTGGACCCATCACCAAAATTCAAAAATGATGAATGGTTAGTGAGTTGAAGTCATGTGAAATATTTCATAGCGTGTTAGATCATGAGCTAATGGAGGAAGTTAATTAGTGCTAATGGAGTAAGTTAACTAGGGAGCAATCTTCCCTCTTTTCAGTAAAAAAATGGGCTTGAATCAGGTCAGATTTTTAGGGGTAGCTTGAGTTTGACATGGATCGAAGTTTCATGCATTTCAAATCCTTACCCCCGGGGTATTACCCCATTTTAAACCAACCCAGTGCTAGAAAATCAATCAAACTTCTAGATCAATCCCAAATTCAAAATTGCCCACTCCATGTGCTAATGGTATTTTGTAGGAGAGCAATTCAAACATTTATTGAAAATGAAAATGTTATGTTTTATATTCAAATAAAATAATGATATAATAATAATAATAATATAATTTTAAAATATTTATTGAAAATGAAAATGCTATGCTTTATTTTCAAATAAAATAATGATATAATAATAATAATAATTTAAATTTAAAATTAAGTTGAGTTAAACATCAAATTGGGTTGTGAAGTTTTTTTGCTTATGGAATAAGATACTATTTTCACACAAAGATTTAATTATTAATGTTTATAAACCTATACATATACTACTCTCTAGATTTGAACTTGTGACCTCTTAAGAGGAAACACGAGTTCTTAACCATTAGGCCCACTCGGGCTTTATAATCTCTAAGAAAAAAACTCATTATATACATCCATGTTTGAAATAGAGGAATGATTTATATAATGCATAGTACTACATATTAATTAGAATGGTTTTTAAACTTTATAACATAGTAATTCAACATTTTTAATTAAAAAAAAAAGCTTATAACATAATAATATATATTAACTAGTAATAAAGCACATTAATTTTTTTCAGCATAATAAAGTATATTAATCTTAATCAAATCAAGTACAACATAAATTAACATAAATTGCAAATTCTTTTTAAATAGAAAAACAACTTTAATGAGATAACAAGATCATGGCACAAGGAATTAGTTCAACCATACATCTACTGCCAATCTAAAATAACGATCTACAAAGAATGGTGGCATCAAAGTAATACCATGTATCCTTTTGAATCAAGCTACGATTCAAATCAAATATGAGATTAGTGACCCTAGGTGAACAATCCCTTCACTGTGAATATAGTTGATAAAATTGTGACTTATGTCGCATTGCACACAACTACCAAGCAAGCAATGATGCCCAATTGTAATAAGAGGTGATCTCTTTTTTTCTATAGAAGAAAAGCATGAATTCTATTTATAGTTGAATGGATAATTACATTCTTTAGGTACCTTTGACACTTGTCCCAAAGATTTTTCCAAAATAATTATCTTTTCAGACTCAGATTCGACTTCTACTTGTAATCATTGAAAAATATAATGACCTCCCATGATACAAAAGGTCTTAAAACGAAGTTCATTTTAAAATTTTACTCCTATCACTAAACTTTATACATACCCTTACATAAGAAAATTATATTCACTATTAAAATCTGAACAATACATTAAAAGATAACATTTGGCACCAATAACTGAAACCTTCAAAGACTTGGCTGTGTAGTTTGTGATGGGACTCCATTTCGTGATTCATCGAACATCAACCTAATGGCCATCCTTAGAGAGACCACCAACTATTATGTTGAGTTCCGATCAAATATGTGTATACAATAAATCCATGAAATAATTCGAACGAGCCTTGAGACTAGTTTCATTTGATATGCTAATGGCATGAGAGCATCATTCTAAATCAAATTTACACCTCTCATCTAGTTGATAATAAGTAGAGAACACCCAAAAACCTACTTACAATCGATTCATTTCAAAATTTACAATTTTAGAAGACTTCTTATAGCTAATAGTTTAGTTGAATCATTTATTTTTAGAGCCAAACCTGCTTTGAATATGATGAAATTACTTTCAGAAAAAATAAAATTCCATCAACATTGCTGAAATATTGAGATTGTTGGTTTCTTTTCTTGGTTCTTTACTTATTCTTGGGATGACCTAGGTTTGGATCTCAACATGTTTCCAAAAAAACACTAAAAAACTATCAGCCCTCCTGGTAATCCAGAAGAAAATGCCACACACAGGGTGCATAGTGCAGTCTCACCTAAGATAAATTTTATGGGTGATTGCAATACTCAATTATTTGTAGTCTAGGAATGCGTTGGGATCTGTTATTGTGTTCTTTCATCCTTATGCATCATACTTGTTAATCATTCAAGTACTTCTATGATTTATTCATATTAAAACCTATACATGCATGTTGATATCGCTACTTTAACCATTCATTCATAAGCTAATGATCAACAGAAAGTAAACATTCATTAACAATCACATAGAACACAAGGTTGACCTTGTTTCACCCCCTCCTGGGGCTACACCCACAAAGATATGGCTTCTCTTCTCTTTTATTTGTTCTGCTGCAAAATCTTTCAATGCGCACGTTACATATTTAGTAATAGAATCAAGTTTGAGGGTAAGAACCCTCTATGAGGATGACTATATCACACCGTGCTCCTCAATTAGTCCCCTACCCACCTCCAAGTTAGTCCTATCTGGACGGGCTCTGGATTTCACTTCTTTCATTATGTTGTCTTGGATTTCGTATAATTCCTTGGTGGGTATCTACGCCATGACTACTTCAAATTTCTCAATTTCCCCATGGGTTTCTGCGTAGTCTCTTGATTCATTCTGATCATTTGGCAAGTGACTGTGAATGTCTCCCTTCCTTGCACTACCAACTCAATTGTCTCCTCTCCTTATTTCTACGTAGGGGGTCTCTATGTATTATCATGTCGTTGTGCTATGGATTGTTGATCCAGGTGGATATCGATGGCCACCCACCTTTTCCAACTGTTTCAAAACAATGTTTTGGCAATTTTTGTAATTTACTATTTTTAGCAATTTTTCGGGTCTTGAAACTTCCGAAGCCGTTTTGAGGCCCTAAACAACTTTTTTTGGGAAAATGAGGAGCAACATGGAAGTTCTTTCAATTTTTCTCACAAAAAAGTTGTAGTCCTCGGATCGATATATCTAATGAGGTATTGAGCATGTCAAATATAGATCATATGAAAACGTTACAGCCCTGGGAAGTTGATGTACTGACTTACCCAAACGAGGCCCACATGAATTTTGGCACTTCATCTCCTAGGGTTAGGTTTTTTGATGTCTAGGGTTTTTTACATTCTTGTTTATTGTAAAAAGGCCTTCAGAGCCTCATTGTAACCATCTTCTTTCGAATGAGCACAACTGTCACATCTCTTCTCAGAGATAAGATGCCATCATTCCAACAAGCTTGTTTTCCGCTACGTTTTATAGTTTGAGCTTATTTCCTTATTGAATAGAAAACCAATTTTACTGTATCTCTGTTATTTTGTGTTAATCACCTGTTAATAATCTGTATTCATTTCGTTTATCTCATACAATCTGAATCATTGGTATGACAATGGTCTTCTCCGTATCGTCTTAATGCATGTCCCCAATGAGGTCGGAGTACAAAGAGTTGGGTCTCGAGCTTGTTTCTCTTGAGGACAAAATCTCTTGCACGCCCAAGATAAATCTCATGGCAGGAGAACAGAAAGATGATAGGACATGAGATCCTTTCAAAAAAATTCTTGAGGAAGCCCTCACGCAATAGAGGAATGAGATGATGGATAGTTTCGCACAAATCCTTCGGCGGCTACCAACAGGTGATGCATCTTCTTCGAGCGGAGGTGCTGCCCCCTTCAAGGTATAAATAAAATTAGATATTACTATATTTGAAGGTCAGATAGATGCAAATTTTGTATAAAAGTTGTTGAATCTACTAGAAGGGTATTTTCCTGTCCATAACTTTTCGAATAGAGAAAATATTACTTTTGCACTCCTCAAATCCGTTTCCCATGTCAAAGATTGGTGGGAAATTTTTTGTGAGAAAAAGGAAACAGAGGAAACCTCATTATTTATAGTCATAGCCACCTAGGAATCCTTCAGGGATGCTATTAAGGAGAAATACTACCTTGTCGAAGTTATGACAAATTGTATACCAAATGGACCACACTGCAGCAAGAAAGAGACCAAGCAGTGCTAGATTTCACAAATATCTTCCATACATTGCACACCAAGATGGGTATCAAATATTCGAAGCAAAATTTGGTGCTCAAGTATCATGGTGCTTTGTATAGATACATCCACACTAAAATGGAATTTCTGGACATCTCATCCTTAGGCGTGGATTATTGATATGCGATCAAAATTGAGCAGAAGCTAAAACAAAATATGCGACAATTTGGGCCTAGGAACCCCACACAACAAAATCCAGGAAAGGGCGGCCCCAATCCACAAAAACAAAGGACAGAGGAAATATGGAAAGTATCAGGACAACCAGTCCACAACGCAAGAAAAGAAGGACACCAGAAAGACAAGGAAAGACACCGGGAAGTGGTGCGAATTCCATAAGAGCCCTTGGCATAACACTGTTGACTGCTGCTCAAAGCATTCATTGGTGGCTGAAGTGAAATCCTTTGAATCAGATGCAGGTTGTGACTTTGAGTTAGAACCAGAAAAAGGAAGATGGCTCATTGACATGGAACCCAATGTCATTGTTGCTACCACCAAGCTTGAGCCTGGTGAACGAGATGAGCCAAAATAAGGAGAGCTCCTCTCCCATTCACAGATGTGGGTAAAAGGCACCCCACTGCACTTCATCATTGATAGTGGTATCCAAAAGAACCTCATCTCAGCAGAGGTTGTCATGCGGCTAGACTTGACGACAACGCTACACCCACAACCCTACACCATTGGATGTCTCCTCCAAGGAAGCAATCTCCACATCAACCAATAGTGTCGACTATCGTACGACATCAATCCCTTCAAAGACGAGGTATTGTGTGATGATTCTCCTCTCAAAGTTTGTGATGCTATTTTGGGCCAACCTTATTTATGGGAACATGGTATTGTATATGAGTCTAGGCCTCATAGTGTTATTATTACTTTGAACAGGAAATTGTATAGGATACCCAAGGCAGTCCCACCTAGTGTTATTTCGTTGATATCTGCTAAGAAATGCAGGAAGGTCATCTCTCAGATGGGGAAGTTTGTTTTCTTCGTGATTCACTCTCAGAATGAGTGAAACATCACAGCCATATCTAGGGTCTCTGGGGCTGACCTCTCCACACAGAAGAAGCATGTAGATAAGGTCATGGAAGAATACCCAGATATCTTCTCCTCACATATTGGGGTACCTCTGTACTACAAGGTCAAGCACCCCATCGAATTGACCCCCGATGCACCGCTTTCCAATGTGACAGTCTATCATCACGCTTTGTTAGAGAATGAGGAGATCAAGTGAAATATCCAAGAACTGCTCCACAAGGGGCACATCCATCCCAACTCATCACCTTGCGGGAGCCTAATCATGCTGGTACAGAAGAAAGATGGAACCTGGACACTCTGCATTGATTACTGGGTTCTGAATAAAATCCCAGTCAGAAATCGGTACCCGATTCCCCGAATCGATGACCTCCTTGATCAACTCACGAGGGTCAAATACTTCAGTAAGATTGATTTGAAGTCTAGATACCACCAGGTCCCGATAAAACAAACAGATGTATGGAAGACCACCTTCAATTCAAAGGAAAACCTTTTTGAATGGTTGGCCATGCCCTTTGGTTTGAAAAATTATCCAACCACTTTCATGAGGATGATGGATGATATCCTACAACCATTCACCAATACTTTTGTAGTGGTGAATCTGGATGAAATTCTCATTTCCAAGAAGTCTTGGGCCGAACACTTGCAACATATTCAATAGGTTTTGCACACCCTGTGGTAGCACAAGCTATATGCCAACTTGGAAAAATGAGCCTTCAGCATGGACAAGGTCCATTACCCAGGCTACATCATTGATCAACATGGCATACATGTGGATCCAACCAATATACAAGTCATCCGTGATTGTCCAGCCCCTACCACACTCACTGAGCTTCAGAGCTTCTTGGGCCCTTCCAATTTCTACCATAGGTTCATGTTGGTATTCTCCCATATTGCATGGGCCCACAGCCAAATAACCAGGGGTGGTGGTAAGGCCAAATTTGCATGGGGTTGGTCCCAACAACAAGCATTCGATTATTTGAAGCAGCTCTTGTGCTCAACCCTAGTACTTTCACTACCAGACCTGCAACAACCCTAATACTGGCCGAAACTTCGACATGAGGTCAACAAGTATATCTGGTTCTGCACTGCCTACGCTATTTCTCAATGGACTACATGTCGGGCCTCCCATCCACCAAGCGGGGAAATGACTGTGTTTTTGTGGTTGTTGATCGCTTTTCTAAGATGGTGATTTTGGTTGCCTCCAAGAAGAGCATCAAAACAGAGGCCACTGCCAAGCTCTTCCTTGAATGAGTCTGGGTACATTTTGTTATCCCACAAACCATTGTCTCAGATCGAGACAATCGATTTCTCATCACATTCTCGTCACTGCTGGACACCAAGCTCATCAAATCCATGACCTTCCACCCACAAATTGATGGCCAAACCGAGGTCGTAAATTGAATGATTGTGCATATTCTTTGCATGTATAATTCAAGCACCCTTGCACATGGGAGGAGAGCCTTCCCTATGTCCAACATAGCTACAACCGAGGCCTGCATATCTCAACCGTCCACAAACCCTTTCAGGTGGGGTTGGTATTCCAACCATTGGGTCCCATAGATGTTTCACTTCCCCTTGTGGTCACCTCGACCAACTCATCTCCTTCTCCAACTAAGGCAGAAAAATCCACCCAGTTCATTGATCGAATCGAGCACATCCTCCAACATTTTTAGGATATCCTATAGAAGTCCAATGACAAGTACAAGTAGTGCCATGATCAACATCAGGTGCCACATCAGTTTCAGGTGGGCAAAAAATTTTGGTTGCACTTGTAGAAAGAACGCCTTAGAGGACCCCAGTGGAAGATTCTCCCACTCCGTTATGGGTTGTACACCATCACCAAGGCCATGGGGGATAATTATTTTGAGCTCAACATTCCTCCTTTCCTTGGCTTGGACACAATGTTCAACATTGATCTCCTTCACCCTTATTTCCCACCATTATTGGACACCTTAGAAGTAGTAGAACAACTGACACAAACAGACCTCAACCTCGACTGCATACAACAAGCATCCAATGATCAGATTGTGGACACAAAATTCAAGGGCACTCGATAGAAAAGGATCCAACTTGATCAAGTCGTCAAATAAGGGCAACTCCTGCACCTAGGCAAGTTGCTCACCCGGGGCCAAATTCAACAGAAATTTCCTTATCTAACGGGGGAACTCAACCCAATGGAGACCATTTCTTCCTAAGGAGGGAGGATTGATCCAGGTGGATATCGGTGGCCACCCACCTTTTCCAACTGTCTCAAAATATTTTTCTAGCAATTTCGGTAATTTACTATTTTTAGTAGTTTTTCGAGTCCAGAAACTTTCGGAGCCGTTTTTAGGTCCTAAACGACATATTTTGGGAAAACGGAGAGAAAAATGGAAGTACCTTTAATGTTTCTCACACAAAAGTCGTATTCCTCGGATAGATATTTCTAACAAGGTATTGAGCGCATCAAACGAAGATCTTATGAAAAAGTTACGACCCCGAGAAGTTGATGTACTAACTTCCCCAAACGGGGCCCACATGACTTTTGGCGCTTCATATCCTAGGGTTAGGTTTTTGGATGTCTAGGTTTTTTGACATTCCTGATTATTGTAAAAAGGCCTTCAAAGCCTCATTATAACCATATTCTTGCGAATTAGCATAGCCAACACATCTCTTCTCAGAGATAACCCGCCACCATTCTAGCAAGCTTGTTTTCCACTGCATTTTACAATTCCAACTTATTTCCTTATTGAATAGAAAACCAGTTTTACTATATCTCTGTTATTGTTTGTTATTAACTTATTAATAATCTATAGTCATTTCATTCTGCTCATAAAATCCAGACCACCTGTGGTAATGCTTGACTCTGTAATAGTTGTAGAGTGCGATGATCTCTTCTCTTTGTGCCTCTGCAATACAAACCACTGCTTCCTGTATTATTCCAGATATAAAAGGTATGTAGAACAAAACTAAAATGCTAGAAATGGAAGATGAACAACAATATAACCAGAATAACACCACAATAATACTGAAATAATAACATAATAACACTAGAAAGAGCACTTCGATTATTGAGAGCACTGTTCATGGGCCTCTTTGAAGGGGAAAACTCTAGTCGAGCAAATCTCTATTACAATAATATCCTAGATAGGGTTCACATACCCTCGAGTCCTATTTATGCTAAATATGTCTATCAAGAGAACCATCTAGAGGAAGATCCTTCTAGAAGTAGAAGCTTCTATTAGGTATTCTTACATTTGATTTATTCTACCTTATTTCAAGGCCTTATTAATATTTACCTTTATTACATCATAATACATTGTTCTACCTACGTATGGGGTTAGGTCCCTAACATGTCCGCCCCTTTAAAAAGAGTCTTTTCCTCAAGGCGTGAGATGTGGAAATTGTTGCAGAATGGTAGTTTGTTCCCAAGTGGCATCTATTGGAGTTGTATATTTCCACTGGACTAACACTTCCTTGATGGTTTGCTGACGCAGGTGACAATCACGCTGGTCCAAAACTTCTTGTGGTTGTAGCCAAATGGAGCCTTCTTCATCCAACTCAAGAAGGTTCGTTTGAATTTGGCACTTAGTTCCAATCACCTTCTTCAAGCATGAAACATGAAAAATAGGATGTAGCTTAGAATGACTGGGCAAAGATAACTGATAGGCCACCTGTCCGACATGCTTGAGAGCTGTATAAAGACCATAAAATTTGGGTGCGAGCTTCTGACAATGGTTGGCCTTGAGGAAATTTTGCTTGTAAGGTTGCATTTGAATAAACACCTCATCCCCTTCTGCAAATTGACGTTCAAACCGACCTTGATCTGCTTGTTGCTTCATGTGATTTTGAGCCATGACCAAATTCTCTTTAAGGGTACAAAGAATAGCCTCTCGAACTGTAAGCGTTTGGTCAACCGCCCAGACCTTCGAGACACCAGGTAAATATAAGAGGATCGAAGGTGGCGTTTGTCCATAGATTGCTTCAAAATGTGTCATGCGTGTAGTTGTATGGTATGAAGTGTTGTACCGCCATTCAGCTAGGGGTAACCATTGAGCCCATTGTTTTTTATTTTCTGATGAAAAACATCTCAGATATGTTTCCAAACACTTGTTGACAACTTCAGTTTGACCATCTGCCTGGGGATGATAAGTTGTGTTGAGATGCAATTGGGTGTCTTGTAGCTTGAATAGTTATTGACAAAAATTGTTGGTGAAAGTTGGGTCGCGATCAGAAACAATAGAATGAGGCATGCCATGATGTTTGAAGACATGATCCATGAAAATTTGAGCCACTGTGGATGTTGTAAATGAGTGTTGAAGAGAACATAAATGAGCATACCTGGAAAGGCGATCAACTACCACCATGATGACTAATTTATTACCCAATTTAGGTAAGTTTGTAATAAAATCCATAGAGATATCCCTCCAAATAACAGGTGGAATCAGAAGTAGTTGCAGTGTGCTCGGATATTTGACTATTTCTCCCTTGCTGCATTGACACACATCAAATTTGGCCACAAAATTACGAACGTCTTGTTTCATGCCATCCCAGAAAAAAAAGAGTTTGACCCTGTCATAGGTTTTGGTAAACCTGGAGTGCCCAACTATGGGTGTAGCATGAAGCATATAAAGCACCGTGGATTTAAGTTTTGAATGTTTACTTAAATACAAATGGCCTTTGTATCGAAGTTCATCATGCAACCATGAGTACCCTAGGGAAACTGGAGAATTTGACTACAATTGTTGTATCAGATGCGAACTTTTTGGATCATGTAGCCATTCCTGGTGAATGGCTTGGAGCCAATCTGGTATAATGAAGGAGAGAGAAAAAAGGGATCCTTCATCTTCATATTTTTGGGAAAGTGCATCGGCCACCACATTGTCTTTTCCTTTCTTCTAAATGATCTCATAATCATATCAAAATAGCTTAGTCACCCATTTTTGTTGCTCTGGGGAGGAAATGCATTGTTCTAGAAAATACTTGAGGCTTTGATGGTCTGTCTTAATTTGGAAGCGTTTCCGTAATAGATAAGGGCACCAAAAATCAACGACATGCAGAATAACCAACATTTCCTTTTCATATATCGATTTTCCCAAATTTTGTTTAGAAAGTTGTTTTCTGGTAAAGGCCAAACTCCTACCCAATTGCATAAGGACAACACCAATACCTTTCCCTGAAGCATCATATTCTAGGACAAAGGTCTGATACGGATTTATGTAGGAACACAAAGAAATACATAAATACACATAAATGCAGAGATGCAGTGGAAATAAGACTTCATTTCATTAATAACAAATGACTGAAAT
>SNQJ01S0106004.1:11114-41088 GCA_010110895.2 Picea sitchensis | reverse complement strand
TACATAATTAAAAATATAATAGGCATGACACACCCACATACCCGCACTCTTGCAACCCGCAAAATGACACTCTCATGTACCCACACTCCTACAATCTACAAAATGACATGCCTGCATACCCACACTCCTGCAACCCACAAAATGACACCCTCGCATACCCGTACCTGTGCCTTATATATTTCCTTATCATTTTCTGCATTGCCATCTTTAATTTCCAAGGTATATCGTGTGCCTAATTTCTTTATGGTGGTGACAATTCCACCTATTGTTCTAAGTGCATATTGTTTTGTTGTTGCTAAAAGTATTATTATTGATTTGTTTGGTATGATGTTGTATTCCTAACAAACAGATGCTATATTTTATGTAATGGAGTGTTTATCTAATAGTAGAATACATTCAGCTTCACCAAGGTCATAATTTATTTTGGGTGCAATTTTGAAATTTGCAATACAAATGCATTTTTCTGGAAGATGTTTTTCTTGACGTTGTTTCATTATTTTAGTATAGACATTCAATTTTACCATCATTTTATATTTAGCATCTATTAAATCTACTTGCAAAAGATCATTTGACTTTAGTGATTTGTCAAGTATTGTTATATATGTCACAACAACATTTCCATGGAAAACTTGTCTTGCCTTCCAAATAGTCAACTCTTTAATACTGATTGGGACAAAAGGTGTTTATTTGTTCCTATACATGGAAAGAAAATATGAGTTAGAAAATGAAATATGGAAGGAGATGTTTGAATGCATATTTTGCAATGTCTACTTTTGCTTTCTATTTCCCGTGTTGCTCTTTTATTTTATTTTTCTTCACTGATTATTTTCAGGTTGTTGTGGATCAAACAATATTTGTTATATTAGAGAAATATATAGAAAATTTAAAGATATTGCATAAATAAATTTGTATGTGTGTTTCACCTTTCCCATCTATTAAAAGCATCATTAAAAAATCTTGTTATGGGACCTTTTGAAAAATTAAATTAGAAGAGGATGAATTGCAAAGTTGGCAGTTATCTCAAAAATATGTTACTCTTTTCTTTGATGGGGCCTCAAAAGGGAAACCCGTCGGTGCCATGTATGGGGCAATCATTCTTTATCCCGAAGAATACCATGAAATAAGTTGTGAATGAGGTATCGGTGAAGAAACCAATTATCATGCATAGTCACCAACTCTTTACCAAGCAATCGATACCACTTGACTCAAGAAGGATCAAGAAATTTATAGTCATAGGAGACTCATCAATCACTATAAGACAAATGTGCAACACAACCACTTTCAAGGATTGTAATATGGCAATGCCAGCCAGAATATATATATTTAAAGAATAAATAAAGAGATAACGAGATTCAATTCAGTTGAGTATTATCAAGTGTCGAGGGCTTGAAACCATTAGGTACATATTTTGGCCAATGCGTCCTATTGCCTATAAGTAGTAAAGATAATAACATGACGGGATTGTGGTAACATCAATCCCATAATAGTATAGTTAATTGATGATTAACTATGAAATTATAGTGGCTGAAAATCAAATGGCCATCTCCACTACGATGAAACATAATTAACACTCAAGAGAAAATACAAACAATTAGACATGTAGAGACTATAGATATTGTGATTAAGCAAAAGAGTAAAATTGAGGAATTAGAAATAAAGTGCAACATGTTACATCAAAACTGGTAATAAGCCTTGTATGGAGCTCACAATATGTAGTTTCTCGTCAAAGAATGTTAATTGAATCAAACCTTGAAGGAGAAAAAAGAGGAAGAATCAATGGAACAAGTAACTAGGGATAGTAGATGGAATTCATGAAATAGGGAATAAAACCCCCCTCAAAGGAACCTACTTCATCATGTGAATTATGGATTGACATTGTTTTGTAATAATGGACATAGAAAACTACACTTGTTTATGTGGTATAAAATTTTACTACCAAAAAAATGAAACACATTTAAAATATTAATTTTATTTTTAATTATATTATATAACTACAATAAAAGTTAAGGACAATTTTTTGTATCAAATGATTCAATTTATTGATCTTGGGTAACCATTAGTTGATTATTTCAAGGGGCTAGGTTTTTTTTTAAAATATGATGTAGTTGTATATTTAGATCTTGAAATTGTATCAATAAAGACTAGACCGATAAAAACTAAATAGTAGTGAGTATTATAAACCTTTCCCTACTTTGAAAAAATAATCATTCCAATATATATTTATGAATTTTAACTATCGAATATGATTTCAAATAAAAAAATACAAACATCAAATCCAATTCTTTTAAAAGCATACAATCTTATTTTAATGGTGACAGTGGAGTGTATTGGAGTATATTTTCTATCAAATATTATGTCTGGACCATGGTCTCAAATACTCAACTCTTAACACACTAAGTAAAATAAAGGCCAGGATGTACACCTTTGGAATATAGTAAATTTGCTTGCCCATCTTAGTACATTGTCCATTTTTCTATTATGCTCTACAATTGAATTATCAAGATTGATAAAACTGTTGAAATTTTGGTATGATCATTTAACCATAAACAATGTCACATCATTGTCACTCAACCATAGGCATTCACATATGCCACCCTCGAGGACACTAAAATTTACTTAGAATAATTCTGAAAAGCCTACTCTAGAACCAACAGATAATCCCTAGCTTTTAAATGCAACAAAAACACAAGATAAGTAGAGAGCTCCTTCTCCAATGGTAGTGCACAAGAGAGAGAGAGTCTCCATATCCACAGAATAAGTGCCACATACAACTACAATAGATGTAGTTGCACTACTCTCTCAACCTTGTGCCATACTTAGCAAGAATATCACCAAAATTTTCACCAAGAGAATGACTCGATAGTGCTAGAGAGAGACCAAGACCAAGAGATGACCATATGCATGTATTCCTCCTTGCAGTTGCAACTGCATCTCTCCACAAGACTTCTGATCTAAATATGTATCAAAATTAGATAAAATGTCCTCTATTTATATTAATATGTCCGGTGACATTTCTAGATGGATCGACTTGACTTTCTAGTAATTTTATTTTTTGTTTATCTTTTTCTTGTGGATCCAACTTGTATTTCTAGAAGACAATATTCTAATATTATTTATTCTGATAGGACGACTTGTCTTCTAGGGTTTCCACACATCTATTTATGGTTCACTTGCTTTGGGAATATTCTATTCTAAGTCATAGGTTACATGTGGAGGTTAATACCTCCTGCGGCTACCAAAACATCAACACTCCCTCTTAGCTAGGGAGGTATTAACTAAGATGTTCTTCATATAGTGGTCTCAAACACATCCATCCATATCACATGGCATGGAAAAGACTCACATGGTCTTGCATACCAGTCTATAGGTAGAATCACCATAGCCACACAGGTTATCATATGATCAAACATATCACGTATCACCATCATAGCCACACATTAGCCATCTTGTTGGAAAAAAACTCCAACACTATTGGTTGGCCCTTTAGCTAGTAACCTCTGATGCTACCGATTGACACTCTAACTGGGAATCATTTCCAACACTATATACCGACATCTAGTTCATACAAAAGTAGTAACTCGTCAGCTCACACAGAATCTGACTAAAAAATTTAACACTCCCTCTTAATGAGGAAGGTGTTCTTCTTGGTATGATCATCATCACTGTTTCTATGCTTCTGCACACCTCGTCCATTTTCTTATTTAATTTCATGAATCCATACATCATAATAAGTTTTGCACTTTCACTGGAGTAGTGTACCAACCTTTGTTGAAGTAGCATACCAACCTGCGCTGGGGTAACATACCAGCCTGTGTTGGAGTAGCATACCAACTTGCGTTGGGGTAACATACCAACCTGCATTGAAGTAGCATACCAACCTACACTGGGGTAATATACCATTCTACGTTGGAGTAACGTACCAACCTACGCTGGGGTAACATACCAGCCTACATTGGAGTAGCATACCAACCTATACTGGGGTAACATACCATCATGTGTTGGAGTAGCATACCAACCTACGTTGGGGTAACATACTAGCCTGTGTTGGAGTAGCATACCAACCTGCGATGGTGTAACATACTAGCCTGTGTTGGAGTAGCATACCATCCTATGCTGGGATAACATACCAACCTGCGTTGGAGTAGCATACTAACCTACACTGGGGTAACATACAAGTCTACGTTGGAGTAGCATACCAACCTACACTAGGGTAGCTCCCACTACTAGGGATCACATCACTTCCCGCTACTAGGGAATACATCAATTCTCACTACTGGAGAAAAACATTTGGACCACTCCAAGATTTTCCTTGATAGAGGCTTGGTCAACATATCTACTGCCTGTTCGTCGGTAGAAATATAATGGAGCAAGTGCCTCGTCATATTATTCTCCCTCTTGTTGGGAGAATCCTTTGGACACAAATCAAGCTTTGTACATCTCTAGGCTATTTATCTGCAACATGATTGATCTTGTAGATCAACTTGGAAGTCACCACTGAATTCCATTCTAGTATCGGAACCAAGGAAAAGATATATATCCCATTCCTTCTAACTAGATTCCTCCTCAATCATTGTAGCATAGTATACTGCAGCAAGATAATCTGCCCATAATATCTCATATCTCCTCAAAGCCTTTGAAGCTTCGATCTAGCCTTCTCAACCCATGGCATTTGTCTGTCCATTCCAGAAGATGTCTCTCTCTTCCATCTGAATATGAAAGTCTTTGAGTCTCCATTCTCCCTCTAAGTCTATATAATATTTGGAGCCATCTTCTCCTCATGATATGTGATGCAGGAGCATCACAAGTAAGCGCAAGCGGAGGACAGCTAGATACGCACCAACGCGCATTTGGAAGTTATTTTGAATTTCAAAAGAATGGCACATTAATGTAATACCTGGAGAGACATAACTTCTCTTAAATGTTTTGGGGGATTGTAATGCATTTTTTGAGCGATTTCTCTCATCTGTCGGTTTTGAACAATTAATGTAATGAATGTAAAGTAGATGTATACTTTAATTCAATTAGATATCTTGAGATTGTAGGAGGGAAAACTTGAGAAAGATCCCTCATATGTATTGTATTGTATTATTATTCTAATTGTAAGAGTTGATAGCTGAAGAGAGAATAGGAGAGCACAGAAGAACAAATATTGTAGAAGTTGTATAAGCAAATAGTTGTTGCTATAAAACCCATGTACAAAAGTTAATATGAGAGTTCTTTGACTCAATTTCATGGTGTTGTTATGAATAATGTTTGCATCTATTGAATGGTATGTTTACAGTTTTCTTGCATACTCTGTTACATATTTGTTTCAATAATTTATGTGTATGATTTCATGTTGAGTGCATGAAGTTTGTGAGAGGGAGAGTATGAGTTTCAATTGTTTCTCTTCTTGAGAATTCCTGGAAGGAGTGCAGTGAAGGTCTGCAAGGAGTGCGTTGACGAGATTCTAAGTTTTACCTTAGAAAATCTCAAGAGAGATAGAGTTGTTATCATACCAATAGAAGTGCAGGTATAGAATAGAGCCATGCAAGGTGTGCACAGGCCGTTTGAAGTCTTAGAATTTTTAAAACCAGGTGGGTGGTTGAAGAATTGTTGTTGCGAGAGAAAAAAGTTGGAGAGTTTAGATAATCAGAGATTATCGTGAGCCGCAAGGAGTGTGTGCAAGAATCCCTTGGAATCCTTGAGTTGCAACTAGCATCAAGCTCAGAAGGGATAGAGACTTGTAAAGTTCAAAGGAAGGACGAGGGTCGAAGTCACCTCATAGAAACCAACTTAGGAGGAAGGAGGCCAAGTTATTTATCCAGGAGTATTTGAGAACCTGAATGGACGGTTGAATTTATTGGAGGGAGAAACACTGATTTTTCGTGGGCCATTGTATCTAGTGGATTAGTGGAGAGGTTCAGATTGAGTGTCTTTTAACACTGGCAAGATCAGGAGGATTAACAACCGTCACATCTGAATCAATGAGAGCCATTGATTTGGTTCTTTGAGATTTCTTCATTTCGGAAGTCGGAAGGGTAGAGGAAGGTGTTTTGAGAATTCCCAATACACAAAGTCCCAATTTGATCTGGGTCATCATATCGTGGAAGGTTCAGGGCCATTGATTTGTGGAGAGGAAGTCGTGAGTTCGGACGTCGAGAAAATCACAAGAGTCACATCGTGAACTCATGAGTCGCAAAATCCTGATGCGCTCAGAGGTGGAGCCCCAGGACTTGAATGGAGGTCATATGGTTGAGGCATAAGGGAGGAGCTAGTGGACCAATAACCCATTTCGAGGTTTTGAGAATCAAAGGAATCGGGAGGACTCACAATATAAATTGTGAATTCATGAAATCTGAAACACCTTTTTGGGTTAAGTCATTGGTCACGCCAGGTGGTCTCGTGGAGTGGAGGTTTTCACCCCGTGTTTGTTCACCCAGGAATATCTTCTAAGAATGACCTATGGTTTTATATGCATTGAAGGTGACAATGGGAACTAAAGAGTCATTTCGGCTCAGGGAAATAGAAAGATCCAAAGACCAAGAGGTCAAGCATAACATGCTGAGGTAGGGGTGCTTATTTCAGGTGGTATCAGAGCTAAAAAATATTGTTTTCTATAGAAGAAAGACAAAAGATAGTTGTGATTTAAAATTCTACATGGACAGATTGAAACAATGCTGCCAAGAAGACGTCAAGAGAGACCCATGCCCAATCCAGCTATGGAAAGGGAAATGAGATAAATTCTTTCTCGATTGGATGCTATGGAGACAACACATAGATGAAAACCTGATACTAGAGATATCAGTGAAGCTGAAAGTGAAAATGAAGCTGGAGCCGAAGAAGAAGTTTTCGTTGAAGATGCTGCAGAGGAATGTCTATTCAAAGTTGTTGCAATAATAGGTGCCGAAGAAAAAATGGACATCCCGATGTATGAAGGCAACTTAGATGTTGAGGAGCTGCTATATTGGTTTAGATCTCTAGATAAATAATTCAACTATGAGGATATCGAAGAAGATAAAAAAGTAAAGCATGTTGTCACTAGAGTGAAAGGGCATGCAACACTGTGGTGGGATGAACTACAGGTTGACAGGTGTTGCAAAGAAAAACAAAGAATCAAAAGTTGGGATAGGATGGGCGCCAAGATGAAATCCAAGTTTATACCCAGAGATTACCAAATTAATGTGTTTCGAAGAATGCAGAATTTGAGACAAAAAGGGATGACAATGAAAGAACACATTGAAGAATTTTACAGGTTAAACATTAGAGCTGGTCATCGTGACAGTGATGATGAAAAACTCACTAGATACATGAATGGCTTGAAATATGAGATTCAATATGAGAAGAGCATGGTGACAATCATAAATGTGGAAGATGCTTATTAGATTTCTTCAAAGGAAGAAGTGAATTTGTCCTGAAATCAAGGTCAAAGGGGCAGAGGTAGAAGTCAAAGAAGCGGAAAAGAATTTGCCCATGACAGAGTACAAAAGCCCAAGGATGAAGAAAAGAAACCTCATAACCACCCAGAAAGGGGAGGAAGCTCACAAGGAGGACAATATGTCGATAGGAACACTTTTCCTGAAGCAAGAGGAAGAGGAAGAGGCAGAGGAGGTGAAATAAAGTGTTTTGTCTATTGAAAGGTCAGACAAAAATATTTTGAATGTACCAATATAAAAAGGGATGGAGGAGGTGAAGATCGCATTTCAAAAGCGCAAAGATGAAATTTTGAGGCAAAATATGCAGAAGGCAGAAGATCCTTAATGATGAGGAAAGTTATCTTGAAGCCAGAGAAAGAGATGGAGAATCCATTCCAGAGGAACAGTTTGTTCAGAACTGCTTGCAAGACCAAGGATAGGGTATGAAAGGTGATAGTGGATAGTGGAAGCACATATAATCTAGTATCCACAAAAATGGTGGAAAATATGGAATTGGAGACAGTTGCACATCCGAGCCCATACAAGGTTTCATGGTTGCAAAAGGGACATCAGGTAATAGTCACTAAACAATGTTTATTTGAATTTAAGATGGGGGGATATAGAGATGAGATCTTATGTGATGTTATTCCCATGGATGTCTGTCATCTTTTGTTGGAGATGCCTTGGAAATATGACAGGAATGTTATTCATGATGGAAGAAAGAACACCTATACCTTGGAAAAGAATGGTAGGACACATATGTTGCTGCCAATTGAAGACAAGAAGATGAAAGAAGAAACATGTAATACTATACTTTTCATGAGTGGGAAGGAACTTCTGGATGAAGTCAAGAAGGATGAAGAAATGCAGTTTGTTTTGCTGAGAAAACCTAGAGTCATCTTGACTAGTACCTCAATAGATGATCTATCTGAGGAGATTTAGGAAATGCTGGAGAATTTTGCTAATATAGTGGTGGACGATTTACCTTGTTTGTTGCTGCCCATCAAAAGTATAAGCCGACACATTGACCTTATACCAGGAGCTAGTTTACCAAACATCGCAAAATACAAACTGATGCCATAGGAGAATGAAGAAGTTAAGAAGAAAGTCCAGGATTTGATGGACAAAGGGTTGATTAGAGAAATCTTGAGTCCATGCACTGTGCCAACAATGTTAAGTCTGAAGAAGGATGGTGGATGGAGAATGTATACAAAATCGAGGGCTATATAAAAAATAACTATCAGGTACAAATTTCCTTTACCCAGGATAGATGACTTGATGGATTACTTGATTAGAGCAGAGTTTTTTTCAAAAATTGATTTGAAGAGCATATATCATCATATTAGAGTGAGAGAAGGTGATGAATTGAAGACAACATTCAAGATGAATGAAGGGTTGTATGAATGTCTTGTCATGTCATTTGGTTTGTCGAATGTGCCAAGTACTTTCATGATATTGATGAACAAAGCTTTGAAAGATTTCATTGGGAAGTTTGTAATTGTGTATCTTCAGTAAGACCGACGAAGAACATTTGAGACATTTAACTCTAGTGATGAGGTGGTTACAGTAAGAGAAGTTGCTCATAAATTTGAATAAGTCGTATTTCATGAAGACAAAACTCATTTATTTGGGGTTCGTGATCTCTTCGAATGAGTTGAAGATGGATCCTGAGAAGATAAAAGAAATCAAAGAATGGTCGTCGCCAAGGAATATCTTTGAAGTCAGAAGCTTCCATGGAATAGCCAATTTTTACAGGAAGTTCATTAGGAATTTTAGTGGAATTTATGCACCAATGATGGACACACTCAAGAAAAGAGATAAATCTTTTCATTGGACAAAGGAAGCGGAGAAAAGTTTCAAGTTGTTAAAGGAGAAGATAACTATATAGCCAGTTCTGGTTCTATCAGATTTTAGTAAGACATTTCAAGTGAGATGTGATGCAAGTGGATTTTCGATTGGAGCAGTCTTAAGTCAAGACAATAGACCAATTTCATACTTCAGTGAGAAGTTGAACAATGCCAAGAGAAATTATTCCACGTGTGATAAAGAGTTTTATGCAGTCATACAAGCATTGAATAAATGGAGGCACTACCTAGTTCCAAAAGATTTCATTTTGTATAGCAAAAACCATGCCTTACATTTGATAACCAGATAGGAAAAATTGAACTAGAACCATGCAAAATGGGTTGAATTTATGCAGAACTTTACATTTGTTATAAAGCACATTTTTGGAAATGCTAACAAGGTTGTTGATGCATTGAGCAGGAAATGCTTGATTCTGTAGGAGTTTCGTGTGAAAACCTTAGGTTTTGATAACCTTAAGGAAATGTACAAAGATGATTCAAAGTTTAAGGATCCTTATGAAGAATTTGACAATCTTGTTCTGAGAGATAGAAGCCAATGGATTAAAGAATTGATCCATCATGGATTTATATTCAAAGGAAATCAATTGTGTATCCCGAAGGGGTCTATGAGAGAAAATGTTTTGAAGGAAAATCATAGTGGGGGATTGGATGGACATTTCGGCCATGATAAAACATTTGCGCAACTGAACAATTTATATTATTGGCCAGGGATGAGGACAAATGTCAAGAAATTTGTGAACATATGTAGAATTTTCCATCACACAAAGGGGAAAAGACAAAATACAGGATTGTATCAACCATTTCTAGTACCAGAGAGGCTGTGGGACGTGGTAAGCATGGATTTTGTGTTAGGAGTGCCTAGGACACAGAGAGGTTGTGATTCCATACTCAGGGTAGTCGACAGATTCTAAAAAATGGCACATTTCATTCCATGTCAAAAAACCAGTGATGCAACACAAATTGAAAATCTTTTTTTCAAAGAAGTTGTTCAACTTCATGTTTTACCCAAGAGTATTGTTTTAGATCGAGATACGAAATTTGTTGGTCATTTCTAGAGGATATTATGGAATAAGCTAGGGATGAATCTATCTTTTATCTCAACATATCACCCTCAGATGGATGGATAGACTGAGGTAGTAAATCGAAGTTTGGGAGACTTGTGGAGGAGTTTAGTCGTTTAACATCACAGTCAGTGGGATCAAATTCTGCCATAAGCGAAATTTGCATATAATGACTCACCTAATTGAAGAACAGGACAAATCCCATTTCAGATAATGTATGGAATGTAGCCAAGAGGAGTATCTGAGTTGAGAGACTTAGATCAAAATGAGTTCAGAAGTGCTGGAGCAAAAGATTTTGCAGCAGAGATGCAAGAGCTCCATCGTAAGATTAAAGAGCGGTTGCAAAATTCCAACCAGGAATATAAGCGCAGAGCAGATCAACACATAAGAGATCTTCAGTTTGAAGTGGGAGATGTATTCTTATCACATCTAAGAAAACAAATATTCCCAAGGGGAACATATAATAATATGAAGATGAAAAAGATAGTTCTGTGTAAGATTCTGAGAAAATTTGAGGCAAATGCTTATGAGATAGAATTGCCAGATGATGTGGGCATATCACCCATATTCAATGTAGTAGATATGTATCCTTATAGATAAGATGAAGTAGATGGGGAAGAGAATACAAAGGAATTTTAGTGGGTTAAACATGTCTTTTGTTGAAAATCCACAGATGGAAAAGATCATTGATCAGAAAGTTAGCAAGAAGACCCAGAGGAAGACATATTTTGAATATATGATAAAGTGGAAGGGACACCCGATTGAAGATTCCAATTGGGAAAGCGAAGAAAATATCCAGAAACATGGAAAGATGGTGTAGGAGCTCATGGAAAAGAGTCCATGAATTTTTCATCTAGAGGAGTATGATGCAGGAGCATCACAAGTAAGCACAAGTGGAGGACAGTTAGATACGCACCAGCGCGCATTTGGAAGATATTTTGAATTTCAAAAAAATGGCACATTAATTTAATACTAGGAGATACATAAGTGATCTTAAATCTTTTGGGGGATTTTAATGCAGATCTTGTGCGATTTCTCTCATATGTCAGTTGTGAACAATTAATGTAATGACTGTAAATTAGATGTAGAATTTAATTTGATTAGATAGCTTGAGGTTGTAGGAGGGAAAACTTGAGAAATATCCCTTGTATGTATTGTATTGTATAATTATTCTAATTATAAGAGTAAAGAGCTGAAGAGAGCATAGGAGAGAAGAGAAGAACAAAGATTGTAGAAGTTCTATAAGCAGATAGTTGTTGCTATAGAACCCATATACAAAGGAACTGAGTTGATATGAGAATGGTTTGACTCAATTTCATGATGTTGTTATGAATACTGTTTGCATTTGTTGAATGGTATGTTTACAATTTTCTTACATACTTTATCACGTATTTGTTTCAATGCTTTATGTGTATGATTTCATGTTGAGTGTATGAAGTCTGTGAGAGGGAGTGTATGAGTTCCAATTGTTTCTTTTCTTGAGAATTCCTGCAAGGAGTGTGTTGACGAGATTCTGAGTTTTACCTTAGAAAAGCGCAGAAGAGATAGAGTTGTTCTCCTACCAACAGAATTGCAGGTATAGCATAGAGCCATGCAAGGCGTGTGCAGGCCATTTGAAGTCTTAGACTTTTTCCAACCACGTGGGTGGTTGAAGAGTTGTTGTTGCAAGGAGTGCACAGTGTTGGAGAGTTCAGATAATGAGATATTATCGTGAAGCAGCAAGGAGTGTGTGTAAGAATTCCTTGGAATCCTTGAGTTGAAGCCAACATCAAGCTCAAAAGGGATAAAGACTTGGAAAGTTCAAAGGAAGGACGAGGCTCGAAGTCACCTCATAGAAACCAAGCTCAGGAGGAAGGATGCCAATTTATTTGGCCAGGAGTCTCTGAGAACCTGAACGGACGGTTGAATTTCTCAGAGGGAGAAACACCGATTTTACATGGGTTGTTGGATATAGTGTATTAGCAGAGAGGTGAAGACTAGGTTTCTTTTAACACTCGCAAGATCAGGAGGATTAGAAGCCATCTTATCTGAATCAACGAGAGTCGTTGATTCATCTCTTTGAGATTTCATTGTTTTGGAAGTCGGAAGGGTAGAGGAAGATGTTTTGGGAATCCCTGATACACGAAGTCCCAACATGATCTGGGCCATCAGATCCTAGGAAGGCTCAAGTTCGTTGATCTATGGAGCGAGTTTGGACTTTGGGAAAAGGAGAAGAGTCACATCATGAACTCACGAGTCGCAAAATCCATATGCACTCGGCGGTGGAGCCCCAGGACTTGAATGTAGGTCATATGGTTGAGGGATAAAGGAGGATCTAGTGGACCAATAGCCCATTTCAAGGTTTTGGGAATCAAATGAATCAAGAGGAATCACAATAGAAATCAAGAAGTCATGAAATCCGAACACCTTTTCAGGTTAAGTCAGTGGTCACATCGAGTGGTCACATGGAGTGGAGGTTCGTGCTTAGTGCTGGTTCGCACAGGCGTAACTTCTAAGAAGGACCTGTGGTTTTATATGCATTGAATGTTCTAGTGGGAACTAAAAAGTCGTTTCAGCTTAGGGAAATAGAAAGATCCAAATACTGGGAGGTAACACAGAACCTGCTGAGGTAGGGGTGCTACGTCAATATGGCTCATCAATGTTGCATCCTGAAAATTTTCATGGGACCACATTAGTCTCTTCTTGGTTACTGCAATGATTCTGGGTAGGCCCTTATGGCTCTACTAAATCTTCCTGATGATCTGAATAGTGATCAACTACATTAGAGGGATTTGTTCGTTCATCTTTGGATCCTTCTTCTCCTTACAATCAATATTCATATCGGATACTATGTATCTCACAAAATTACCGTTCTTCTTCTTCTTCTTATTTGGTACATGGATGTATACACTTATGTATATAACTTCTTACGTGGATAGTCTACTCAATGTATCAAACTATATACCATCTAATATGTTTTCTCCTGCAACCGCCACTATAGCTTCCCTCAGAGTTATCACATATGACTTTCCCGGAACAAGGACAACAAAGGGAAAAATAGTAGACAAGAATAATACTCTTATAATAATAAAAACAAGAATGAGAACAATAATCACAGTAGCTCCTTCTCAGAGTTATTTCTTTTGACCTTCTTGGAACAAGAACCAAAATAAAAATATAATAATAAGAAATAGGAACACAAGTGTTCTAGTGTTGTGATCAATCATTCCTCCATAGTAAACTTCCCAAAACAAGAAAACAAGAAAAAAACGTATAATAGCATTTTCATAAGAACATATCTATGTCAACAAGAATAAAAAGGCAATCTCATGGTAATCATCATATTATTACCAAGGTGACATGCTTGGAAGAAAAACAAAAAGTATCTCCTAAAGGAGATGTTAGTTCATCTTGTGACCAAGTATAATAAGAATTTATATCAATAGTACTCACATGTTGCCAAGTATTCATTTTATCTAGCAGTAATAGAACCTTTTAAGGATTGTTTTCACAACTAGTAATGTAGCAATTATCAAACTTGATATGTGCAAATTGGAAACTTATTAATTTAATCAATCAAACATGAAACCGGGAGTGTTATCTTCAAGACCGAGTGTTTTTTATTTTCTTCTGAGTCTCCTTCACTCAAGATGACAAGTATTTTCTTCAACCTGTCATTTGTAATTAAGACATTATTCTTTCTTGACAAAAATCTGAGTTAGAGAATATAATGCAAATAAACTCTAAAATCTCAACCTTAATAAATCTAATACTTTGACTAGAGTCGGCTTATAAATTTAACTTTGAACAGAGGTTACTATAACTTCAATAGATCAAAATACAACTAGATGTTCATAAGGTTACAATAATTCCATAATAGATAGAGGAATATGAAAACAATCAAACTTGGAGGGTGTTGTTCCTCTAAATTTGTTGGGTCTGAGATCAGGCTCTGGATATACGATTGTAAGAGATCCCTTCTCCTGTAATCACACTCAAAATAATGATACATTTTAAATATATATAAATACATATCTCTAGAAGCATTGATGGGTAGTGGCACCATCTGATAGCAACAGAAAGAAATGATGAACTTAAAACTTTGAATGTTCTCCAACTTGTAATCTAAAGGTAGTTGTAGATGTGCTAGGGTAATGTGCACTAGGACAACTAAAAGTTAGTCCCAACACTTCATAGAAACATTCACTACAACTAGTGTTGGCATTGCAATGCGTGCTGCAACTAGAAATGTAACTGGTGTTGCAAATGACACTACAACTGGTGTTGGAACTGGCACGAAGCAATTAGCATGAAGGAACTAGCAATGCAACTCCAAATGTCACTGCACACCTAGGCTTTTATGAGGAAACCCTAATTTCTCAACTTCATAAATCTACAGATTTCATCTGGGAAAGAGATGTGCCCTACTTAGGCGACCTTCTTAGTGATTTTAGTAAGTTCTCAATGATATTGACAATGGGGTAAATTGAGGATATTCCTTCCAACAATTATACTATTACGAAGGAAACCATCTCTGATACCATGTTTAAATTTTAGTATTCTCATTTAACCATAAAAATTTCACATCATTGTTACCCAACCATAGGCATTCACATATTCCACCCCTAAGCACACTCAAATTTACTTAGAATACTTTCGACAAGCCTACTCCATAACCAATAGATAAACCCTAGCTGCTATTTGCAGCAACAACTCAAGACAAGTAGAGTGACCCTTCTCCAACGGTAGCACACAAGAGAGAGAGTCTCCATATCCAAAAAATAAGTGCCATACACAACTGCAATAGTTGCAGCTACACTAATCTCTCAACCTTGCACCATACTTAGAAAGAATATCACCAAACATTTCACTAAGAGAATCACCAAGAGAATCACTTGATAGTGCTAGAGAGAGACCAAGACCAAGAGATGACCATACACATGTATTCCCCCTTACAACTACAGTTGCAGTTGCAACTGGAGCTCTCCACAAGACTTGTGCTCTAACTAGGTATCTAAATGAGCTAAAACATCCTATATTTATATTAATCTATCTAGTGAATTTTCTCGCTGGGCCAACTTGACTTTCTGGTAATTATATTTTTTGTTTATTTTTTCCTATGGAGCCGACTTATATTTTTGGAATATAATATTCCAATATTATTTATTCTGCTAGGCTGACTTGTCTTCTAGGGTTTCCAAACATCTGTTTAATGGTTCAATTTCTTTCAAAATATTCTATTCTAAGTCATAGGTTACATGTGGAGGTTAATACCTCCAACAACTGCCAAAACATCAACAAACTTCATTCTCAAATCCTTGTTGATAACTTTACCTTCTTTTCATGAGACTTTGTTTCTTTTTTGGATCCCTTCTATAATATTCCTTATCCATGTAGATACAGGAGTAATTTCCTTTGTCAAAAAATCTCACAAAAGATCGGTAATGTGGATGCATAAAAAGCTTCATGCGAGCCTATTAGTGGTCCCAATCCTCCCACATCCACATTCCACACAGTTTTACCGCACCTCCATCCCAAATTTCTTTGAGTTATTCTATTTTTCCAACATCACATCTCATGTGAAGGGATAACACTTGACCCTTCCTCCTGCATCCCACATTATTCATAGTACTCTTTCTTCCCATATCCTATATTCTACATGGAGCATTATTTATATTTTCAAGGTAATCATAATACATCCATTGAAAATATTTCACAAGATGAGAAAATATGTTGTTAATAATGAGGATTAACTTTCTCACATCTCCCTCCAAGTTATTTGTATGCAAATGATAGTTACCATTTATGAAGGACATGCACTAAGTGTATGAGGGAGAAATTTTTAACAGTGAGATTGACCCCTAATTAGTGATTAACAGGGTGCCTATTGGATGAAAAATCTAATTTATACATGTAATCCTCACATTTATCTAAGCACATTGAAAGAACGAGATGGCAAAGAAAATGAGAGAGCCATTAGGAGGAGATACAATGAACTCATTAGCCTGTGAAAGCTGAGAATTCCAGTGGTTTATCACATATAAATGGTATTTTGAGCTTTCACCAAAAGATGAACTTTCAAATAAAGTATGGACGTCTGGGATAGCTAAGTCTTGGCTCATGCCCAAGGTATTCTATTTCATAGAAATTATAGCATGATGTACCAATGTATTTGATCCCAAGCATCGACTAATCAAAGTGAAGGAGAATGAAAGGTTTGCCATCGCTTTGACCCTAAAGACCTTCAGAACGGTTCGACAACTTCCAACACTGAACATAGTCCTCAAACTCTCTAAGGTAGATTCTTTCCTAGACACTCAAGGTGGCATAATGAGTTTACTAAAGGAATTTTTGGCTGAACCTCTTGTCAAACCTACAAGCACTAGTCATATTAACATATGCATGTTGGCTCAAAATATAGAAATTTTTTATGGATTATTTCATGCATGGTGGGTCAGGACTTGACTGGTTATGTCCCTAGGTATGTATTCTACATCCTTAATTACTTTGTATGAGTAGGGACAATTTTTTGTTGGTCCCAAATTATCTCGAATGATATTTCCCACCAACTATCAAACTTCATTTAGACCAAGAGGTTCTTCATGACCTCTTACCTTATTATTTATTTAGTCTATTGTAACATGTTTAAAGGCATTTCCCCAAGGGGAAATGTTGATTTAAATGAGGAAACTACTCAATTACGGTACCCTATGTTATGGAAGAACAAAGCACCATTCCATTTCTATCAAATCCAAGATTCTTTTGTCAAAGAGTGCAGAAGTATGCTCACCAAGAATGAACTAGACAGGGTAATAGATACAACCGTATGATTTCTGGTGGGGAAGGGAGTATGCATATTTGAAGATGAATTCACCTACACAAGGCTCTTTCATGTTGAAGGTGTTGCGTGAACACAACAACCCCACCAAATTTTCAATTTTCAGTGGAGACCCATTCTACCAAAGTTTTACAAGGAAATATTATTTACTTATCTGGTTATTTATTTACCTATAGAGTCAATCTCTCCAATATGGCCACTTGAACCCAAATGAATAAACTCTTCAGTATGTTTCAACTTCATCATCCTATACTCTTTATACATTGTTATCGGGGCTGAATCCACCTCTTCTAATTAACAAGACCTAACTCTTTTCCTTTTCATCACCATAACTTTTCCTCGATCTATACTTCCCTCAATTTCAAAATCTCGATGACGACGTCTCACAATGTTGTCATCAGGAAAACAATGGTCCAAATGTTCTTATTTCCTCTTTCACATTTCCGACGAATACACACTCCTTTTGGTAAGGCCACATCATAACTCGAGGGGCACCATAGGACCTGATCTTGGAGCTAGGTAAAAATTATTACTCACGTGGGCCCCCACTCCCAGTCATTTCATAAGACCACCCCCGCACCCTTATGGGGCATGTTACCACTGGTTGGTTATTTTCGGTGAAACCCTTTTTGTTGTCAGCAAAATTCCTAGCGCACATCTGTGATTTCTTTCACAATTCACCAACAACGACATTTCCCTTATGGGTCACCAACGACTAAGAATTATCTTATCCTACGGCTCCAATCAACATGGCCATCACCAAATATCTCGTGGTCTCTGATCTCACATTGATACTCTACCTAGACCACTTGATTACAATAACGTCTTATCATTACAATTAAAGAGAGAATATTAAAAGCTGGCATAGCATGCGCCACCCGCGCGTCCCGCTTCCACCAGGACCTTCTCTAACTTTGGCTCGAAGAGCTAAAATGCCCTTCAACTTCCCCGTCGGAAGTTCTTTACCCACAACAACTCTCCACTGATCTCCCTTCCAAATCGGGAAATCGAAATTCATGGTTTCACGAATTCTGTAGTCACGTGCCTGATGTCTTACAATTTCCCGAATCCTGATATGGGTCAATCGATGACTTTCTCCTCCCTTTCTATCAAAGTTCTCCTCGTCGGTAAATCGCTACCCGTGATGTCAACAAATTGAAACTACCATCCCCAAACCCCAATGTGTCAATCCTCCGATGCACGTGTGGACTTGAATCATCCACCTTCTATCCTTCTATTAGAATCTCGGAACTCGTGGGATCGCGAGTCCTGATGTTCCTGGACTCGGGCTTTAGCTTTCCCCGATCCTCGATATGATGCCACCTATACTCCACTTGTTCTCGTGGTCCCACACTACCACGTCACCGTCGGGATTTCGCGGATCGCGAATCCAACATGCAAGTGTTCTCTGTCGTCGAGAACCCTGATTCTCTGGACCCCGAGATATTGGGATTCTCTGACACATGTTTCCACGATCGACGGCTCAGAGCTTATCAGAGTATCACTCTTCGTGATATCGCTACTCTCGCTCCAGAAACTTGGTGTTCCAATCGCGATATGTCGATATGCGATGGAACGTGTGATCCGATGGTCCCTGTGACTCCAGATCAATGACTCTGTTTCCTCCTGGGCTTCGAACTTTGGAATGTTCACGCCTTAACCTCCTTTCAATTTTGCAAGATTTAACTGTCCTCGGGTCTTCGTGGAATCTCTCCAGGAGATTTCAACCATCCATCCCTCCGTTGATATTTTCTGTGAAATGAACTGAACACTTCCTCTGCGAAACTTATTCAACCACACGCCAACCTGTGGAGCTTCTCTTGATCTTTCAACAGAAACCCTGTAACTCTCCCTTAGTGAACTGTAGGCCTATTCCTCCTGATCTTGTCCTTGCTTCACAAGTATTTATGAGGACTTGTCGCACTCACTCCTTGCGTACAAATCTTCGAACATGACCAAGTGTTGAAGCTTCCTTGACTCTGCACGTTTCCCTGCAATGACAGTCCAAAGTCCCTTTTCTCATAATCGCAACCCTGAGCCTCTGTCTAGCCTGCGCACACCTTGCATGGCTTTGGTGCCAATCAACACTCTTGAGAGCTTGGAATAAAATTTATCTCTATCTGAACCCTATAGTCACGCACTCCTTGCTGACAAATTCCACTGCACTCTATGCAGGAATCTCTTGGCTCAGAATAGAGAAACAATTGAAACTAACTTCTTACTCTCACAGATTTCAATTTAACTGTGAAATCACATACATAGCATATTAAAGCAAATGTATGACTAGAAAAGAAAACATTCATGAGCACATAAACAACATACACAGAGAAACAACACCAGCCATGAAATTGAATCAAAGACATTCTTCTATTAATTCAATCTGTACATGGGTGTTCTCCACAAGTTCTCTGCTTGCTCTCTCCTTCTGAATGCTTTTTTTTTTCATATGAATGAATTTTGAATAATACAATGATACAAGGGAGGTTGTCTATACTCCGTTTTCCCTCGAACTCTCAAAGCTGTCTAATCTAGACTTAAAAAAATCTATCTACCTGCATTAAACCTATTAAATGCCTTCCTATCTACTTCGGACAAGGCATTAAACCTATTAAATGCCTTCCTATCTACTTCAGACAAGAGCGTAAAGCTCGAGGTCTGATATTATACAATAGGCGCTCCTTCATAAGTGCTTCAATGAAGGATATGGCACTTCATCTTTAATGAAAATTCAAAAAGTCATCAAGCTTATATGTCTTGTGTTTAAAAACACATGCGCTGGCTCCATGCTTACTTTTGTGGTCGCGATGCTCCTGCATCATACTCCTCGGCTTGAAATATTTCATGGGCTATTGTCCATGAGATCCTGCACGGTCTGTCCATGTTTTTGGATAACTGCTTCAGTCTCCTAGCTAGCATCCTCCACTGGGTGATTATTCCATTTCACCAGGTACTCGAAGTACTGCTTCTGCTTGGTCTTCTTTCCTACTCGCTTGTCCAGTATGTACTCCATCTGCAGCTTCTCTGCAACTGGTAATTGCTTCTGCCACTGGACCACTGGTTCCTCAGTCTCTACTTCTCCAGTCCTATATGGGTATAAATCCGAAATATTAAATATCGGAGATATCCCAATGCCATCCGGCAACTCAAGCTCGTATGCATTTTCTCCAAATTTCTTCAGGACTCTGCATGGTCCGATTTTTTTCATCTTCAGCTTATTGTATGTTCCCCTTGGGAACCTTTCCTTCCTTAAGTGCACCAGAACCATATCACCAACTTCAAACTGAAGTTGTCTCTTTCGTTGATCGGCTCTGTGCTTGTACTCCTAATTTGCATCCATCAGTCGGTGCTTCACCCTATCGTGAAGTTCTTGCATCGCTTTAACGAATTCTTCGGTGCTCGCACTGCTAGTCGCAACCTGTTCTAACTCCCTGAGTTCAGAAACTCCTCTCGGTTGTGTCCCATACATAATCTAGAATGGACTTTTCCCTATACTCCGATTCACTGAATCATTGTACACAAACTCTGCCCGTGGAAATATGTTGTCCCAGCTGCTATGGTGCTCTGTCACCAAGCTTCTCAATAGATCCCCCAAACTTCTATTCACCACCTCTATTTTTCCATCTGTCTGTGGATGATAAGCTGAACTAAATGCTAAGTTTGTTTCTAGCTTCTTCCATAGTGTCCTCCAAAAACGACCTATGAATTTGGTGTCCCTGTCCGAGACTATGCTTCTTGGTAATCCATGTAGTCTAACAACCTCTTTGAAAAACAAGTTTGCGATGTGGGTCGCATCGCTAGACTTTTGACATGGAATAAAATGTGCCATCTTCGAAAACCTGTCCACCACTACAAAGATGGAATCAACCCCTCTCTGTGTCCTCAACAATCCCAATACGAATTCCATGCTGATCGCCTCCCATGGCCTCTCGGGTATGGGCAATGGCTGATAAAACCCTTCATTCTGCTTTCGGCCCTTCGAATGCTGACAAATTCGACACCTATCGACAAACTTCTTGACATCTGCTCACATCCCTGGCTAAAAATATGATTCGCTTATCTTTGCGAATGTTTTGTCATGACCAAAGTGACCTGCTAATCTGCCACTATGCTTTTCCTTCACCAAATTCTCCCTCATGGAGCAAATTGGAATACATAGTTGATTTCCTCTGAACAACAATCCATCTTGGATCATGTAGTCTATCCACGGGCTCCGATCTCTGAGAGATGGATTCTCAGCTGCTTCATACGCTTCTGTAAAATCTGCGTCTCCTGCATACATGTCCTTCAGATTTTCAAAACCCAACGTCTTGACTCTGAACTCCCGCAACAGTAAACATTTCCTCCTCAAAGCATCAGCCACTTTGTTAGCAGTTCCTGAAATGTGTTTGATCACAAATGTGAAATTCTGCATATACTCTACCCATTTTGCATGTTTCTGATTCAACTTATCCTGCTGACTCACAAACTACAATGCATGATTATCACTGTACAATACAAATTCTTTTGGGATCAAGTAATGCCTCCACTTCTTCAATGCTTGTATGATGGCATAAAATTCCTTATCATACGTGGAGTACTTCATCTTTGCTTCATCCAGCTTCTCACTGAAATATGCAACTGGCCTGTCTTCTTGACTCAATACCGCTCCTATAGCATATCCGCTTGCATCACATTTCACCTGAAATGTCTTCTGGAAATCAGGCAACACTAGAATTGGTTGCTCTGTGATCTTTCGCTTCAACAAATTGAATCTTTTCTCAGCCTCTACTATCCAATGAAAAGTCTTATGCTGCTTCTTTACTGTGTCCATCATTGCGGTGCTGATCCCACTAAAATTCCTATTGAATTTTCGGTAGAAACTAGCCAAAACATGGAAACTCCTCACCTCGAAAATATTTCTCGGTGATGGCCAATTCTTGATCACTTCTACCTTATTCAGATCCATCTTCAACTCATTCACTGAAATAACAAAACCCAAATAAATGAGCTATGTCTACATAAATGAAGACTTCTTCATGTTTATCAATAGATTCTCCTGCTGTAGTTTTCTCATCACAATGGCCAAGTGTTTCAAATGTTCAGCCTTCGTTTTACTATAGATCAATATATCATCCAGATATACGACTACAAACTTCCCGATGAATTCCCTTAGGACTTCATTCATCAGCCTCATGAATGTGCTCGGTGCATTTGTCAAGCCAAACAGCATGACCAACCATTCGTACAAACCTTCATTTGTCTTGAATGATGTTTTCGATTCATCACCTTCCCTCATGCGAATCTAGTGATATCCGCTCTTCAGATCAATATTTGAAAAATAATTTGCCCCACTTAGGAAATCCATCAGATCATCCATTCTCGGTAGTGGAAATCTGTATCTGATGGTGATTTTATTAATCGCTCTGGAGTCTGTGCACATTCTCCAGCCCCCATCCTTCTTTGGACTGAGTACTGTCGGAACAGCACATGGATTTAAGCTCTCCCTGACTAATCCTTTGTCTAGCAACTCCTGTACTTGCCTCTTGACTTCCTCATTCTCTTGTGGCGTCAATCTGTATGCGGCTTTATTTGGCAAACTGGCTCCGGGTATGAGATCAATGTGATGACTCACACTCCGCATCGGTGGAAATGAACGAGGTAATTCGTCCATGATAATGTCAGCGAACTCTCCCAATAGTTCCTGAATCTCATCTGGTAGATCATCCACTCTTGTGCTAGTCAGGAAAATTCTTGGTTTCATGACCACAAAGAATTGTGGATCTTCGTTCTTCTCCATCTCCGTGAGAAGATCTTTCCCACTCATGAGGAGTATTGTGTTGTTTACTTCCAGCTTCACTTATTTATCCTTTATCGAAAGTAATCTATGGGTTCTCCCATCCTTCTCCAAGGTGTATGTGTTCATTCTCCCATCATGAAACACATTTCAGTCATATTGCCATGGTCTACCTAGCAATACATGACATACATCCATGGGAATAACATCACACAGAATTTTATCATTATATCCCCCTATCTTGAATTCAACTAAACACTGTTTTGTAACACTCACCTGATGTCCCTTCTGTAGCCATGATACTTTATATGGACACGGGTGATTGGTCATCTCCAGCTCCAACTTTTCCACCATCTTGGTTGAGACGAGATTGTCTGTGCTCCTGCTGTCCACAATGACCTTGCACTTTCTGTTTTTGGTTGTGCATACGGTTCTAAACAGTCTGCCTCTTTGAGCTGTGTCCTCCACCTCCTTCTCAGGTGTTAAAAGGATTTTATGCATCCCAAGAAATCTTCCACTTTCTGCATCTTCGTCCTCAGCATCACGCTTCTGAGCTTCAGTGATGTGAGCTTCTCCAACGTTCTTCTTTTTCTCTAGACACTCGAATGACTTGTGCCCATTCTTCCCACATGTGAAACATGTGATTACTCCTCCTTGACCCCTACCTCGACCTCTAGTATGAGGAAGAGTGTTTGCATCAACATAATCTCCTCGTTGATCATTTTGTTGTCTTCCCGGCTCAGCACATGGCTGCCTCTGCGAGGTTCTGCCTCTCTCAACCTTACCCTGAGGTTTCTTCCATTCCTCCTTGGACTTCTGAAATTTTTCTTGGGCAACTGCCTTGCTTCTGGGCTGACTTCTGCCTCACCCTCACTGTCCCTGCTTACGGCTCAGCTTCTCCTTGGCTTTCAGAGCCATCTGGTAAGCATCTTCAATAGTTCTGATGGTCGCCATGCTTAATTCATCCTGAATGTCATACCTCAGACCATTCAGGTATCTAGTGACCTTCTCATCATCGTTCTCTCGATGACCTGCTCTAATGTTGATCTTGTAAAACTCCTCAGTGTACTCCTTCACCGTCATCAACTTCTGCCTCAGGTTCTGCATTCGCCTGAACAAAGTGATTTGATAATCCCTGGGGATGAATTTTTCTTTCATCTTCGCAGTCATTCGATCCCAGCTTTTAATCTTCTGTTTTCCTTTGGAACGTCTATCTGCCTGTAGCTCATCCCACCATAACGCTGCATGTCCCTTCAACTTTGTGACAGCGGGCCTTACCTTTTTATCCTCTTCGATATCTTCATAGTCGAAGTATGTGTCAAGAGCTCGGATCCAATCCAGCAACTCTTCCACATCCAGGCTTCCTTCATACGCTGGAATATCCATTTTGGTCTTGGAACTCATCCTAGAAATGGCTTTGATCAATTTCTCTGTTGATGCGTCCTCTGCTGTGACCTCTTCTTCATGTCCAGCTTCTTCTTCCACTTCGGAATCGCTAAGATCCCCAGCACCAGCTCCGCGTATTTGTGCTATCTCCATCTCCTCAAGCCTTGCCTAGAGATCTCTCATCTGCCGCTCCATTTCTGGATTCCCTGCCGGCCTACCTCTTCTTCGCACATCCCTGTCTTCCCGATCAGGTGATTTCCTTTCTCTTCTGGGCGGCATGATGTCTTCTCTTCTCTTTGCTACTGGAAGCAAAGATTTTCCCACTCTGATACCACTCTGGCACAACACTCACCACCCGCGCGTCTCGCTTCCACCAGGACCTTCTCTAACTTTGGCCCGAAGAGCTAAAATGCCCTTCAACTTCCCCATCAGAAGTTCTTTACCCACAACAACTCTCCACTGATCTCCCTTCCAAATCGGGAAATCGAAATTCACGGTTTCACGAATTTTGTAGTCACGTGCCTGATGTCTTACGATTTCCCGAATCTCGATACGGGTCAATCACTGACTTTCTCCCCCCTTTCTATCAGAGTTCTCCTCGTCGAAAAATCGCTACCTGCGATGTCAACAAATTGAAACTACCATCCCTGAACCCCGATGTGTCGATCCTTCAATGCACGTGTGGACTTGAATCATCCACCTTCTATCCTTCTATCGAGATCTTGGAACTCGTGGGATCGCAAGTCCTGATGTTCCTGGACTCGGGCTTTAGCGTTCCCCGATCCCCGATATGATGCCACCTGTACTCCACTTGTTCTCGTGGTCCCACACTGCCACGTCACCGTCGGGATTTCACAGATCGCGAATCCAACATGCAAGTGTTCTCTGTCGTCGAGAACCCCGATTCTCCAAACCCTGAGATATTGGGATTCTCTGACACATGTTCCCACGATCAACGTCTCAGAGCTTATCGGAGTATCGCTCTTCGCGATATTGCTACTCCCTCTCTAGAAACTTGGTGTTCCAACTCGTGATATGCCAATATGCGATGGCACGTGTGATCCGACGGTCCCTGTGACTCCAGATCAACGGCTCTGTTTCCTCCTGGGCTTCAAACTTTGGAATGTTCACTCCTTAACCTCCTTGCAATTTTGCAAGATTTAATGGTCCTCGGGTCTTCGTGGAATCTCTCCAGGATATTTCAACCATCCATCCCTCCGTTGATATTTTCTGCGAAATGAACTGAACACTTCCTCTGCGAAACTTATTCAACCACACGCCAACCTGTGGAGATTCTCTCAAGCTTTCCACAGAAACCCTGTAATTCTCCCTTAGTGAACTGTAGGCCTATTCCTCCTGAGCTTGTCCTCACTTCACAAGTCTTTATGAGGAGTTGTCGCACTCACTCCTTGCATACAAATCTTCGAACACGACCAAGTGTTGAAGCTTCCTCGACTCTACGCGTTTCCCTGCGAGGACAGTCCAAATTCCCTTTTCTCAGAATCTGAACCTTGCGCCTCTGTCTAGCCTACGCACACCTTGCATGGCTTCGGTGCCAATCATCACTCTTGAGAGCTTGGAACAATAGTTATCTTTATCTGAACCCTGCAGTAACGCATTCCTTGTGGACAAATTCCACTGCACTGTATGTAGGAATCTCTTGGCTCAGAATAGAGAAACAATTGAAACTAACTTCTTACTCTCACATATTTCAATTTAACTGTGAAATCACATACACAACATATTAAAGCAAATGTATGAACAGAAAACAAAACATTCATGAGCACATAAACAACATACACAGAGAAACAACACCAGCCATGAAATTGAATCAAAGACTTTCTTCTATTAATTCAATCTGTACATGGGTGTTCTCCACAAGTTGTCTGCTTGCTCTCTCCTTCTGAATGCTTTTTTTTTCATATGAATGAATTCTAAATAATAATACAATGATACAAAGGAGGGTGTCTATATCCCATTTCCCACTCGAACTCTCAAACTGTCTAATCTAGACTTAAAAATCTATCTACCTGCATTAAACCTATTAAATGCCTTCCTATCTACTTCAGACAAGAGCGTAAATCTCGATGTCTGATATTATACAATAGGCGCTCCTTCATAAGTGCTTCAATGAAGGATATGGCGCTTCATCTTTAATGAAAATTCAAAAAGTCATCAAGCTTATATGTCTTGTGTTTAAAAACACATGCACTGGCTCCATGCTTTCTTTTGTGGTCGCGATGCTCCTGCATCAAAAGCTCATTAAAAACATTTAAACACCCACATTGAGATTAATGGTATGTTCAAAAGTCGTCGTTGTCGGAGGATCATTCCTTGACCTTTGTCAACAAATCTAACCAATACAAAAACCCAACGATGAGAGCTTTTCAACGATCTTTTCCTCCCACCAGTCTCGCTCCTCCAATGATATAGCTAAGGGTCATAACCTCTGGATTTCTTGCAATTACATTTATATCACCGTGTGCTACTCTGTCCGAGTCTAAGAACATAGTTACCAACTTAATGAGAACCCTACTGAGTTCTCGTTTTTGGGGGGATCAAGTTTTTTACCCCGTTTTTAAAAATGGTGCTACCGGTAGAACCCCCTCCTGTTTTAGGTGTTTTTTTGGTATTTTAAATTTTCTGATACATAAGGTTTCCACTTTTTTGTTTTTAAAAGCTTGTTTTTCCATTTATTTTCAAATTGTTCAATATTTTTATATTTGTCTCAACGGTGTTTTTCATCTATTTTCAAACTTTTCTATTTTTATTTTTATTTTATTTTTATTCAATTGTGTTTTTAATTATATTTCCATGCTCCATCCAATGTTAAAAATGTTGTACACCATTTATTTTATTTAAATTAAGATTTTTCATATAATTATGTGTTCTTAATTAAGTTATGGTTCCATACTTTTTAAATATAGTGGAAAATATCATTTTTAACACATTGTTTTACCTTTACTTCAATACATAGAAAATAATTGTAGTTAAATAACACTTTTTAAAAATATTTACCAAAAAATTATAATTTTTTAAAATCAATTAAAAACTAAAAAAAATAAGAAAACAAAAAGAATTGAAATTATATAAAAATTAAATTTAAAAACAAATTTATATTAAAAAAAAATCATTAAAGAAAAACCTAAAAAATTAAAGAGGAAAAAAACCATAAAATTAAAAATATATATATATCTAAAGTAAGAGAAAATGAAAAATAATTAAAAACAAAGGTAAAAATAATTATAGCCCCAAAAAAACATTAAAAATGTTGAAAAACTCCAATTTTTTTTTAAAATATATATAAAAAAACCTCAAATTAAAATTTAAACTAAAACAAATTTATTAATATATATAAAAAAATCAAATTTATATAAAACATATATGTTTTATTTATATATAAAACATATAAGATATATGTGTGTGTGTGTGTGTGTGTGTGTGTGTGTTTTATATACTTAAAACATAAACAATATGGAAGACAAGAGGCTACCTAAAATTGCTTCAAAATCAAGTCATGACCACCACCGACTTAAGCAAGGATGGCATAAAGACGTCTGGTCTTGGTGATCTGAAAATAGAAGGCTGACTTGTTATGCTATGCAAGAATCCCTACTCCATTAAAAATAAACTTTATAGGACCTTGCTTCATGTGTATAAATATGCAAAATAAACTTATGTGTTAAGTTTATGCTTCTTTCTTTAACTGTTCATGTATCTTCTTGTAAATGCTTATGTGTGAGGAATTGTTCTTTAAATGGTTAAATATGTGCTTGAAATGAAAACACAGCAACACAAATTGTAGCAAATAAACCATCAAAACTCAGAACAATCACAACATGATAAAGGAGTTCACCCCCCTACGGGCTACATCTCCTTGAGCCTCCATAATGGACTTGGCTCTCTGGGATTAATTTGGAAAAATTTCTTTTACAAGCTGCTGCTCAACTCCAATGGAAAAAACAAACTGTACCATTGAGATCAGAACATATTAAAACCCCAAAAATGACTAATAACACTCTCCGAACGGATCATGGCTCATCCAGGCATGACCTCTTCTACATGTGGCCATAAGCTTCCCTGAGCTTCTCTTTGGAAAAAACACCTGTAAAAGTCCTCAAAAGCCTCTGAAACCTGTCCCAATGTTTTCAGAGCATAACAATTAGCCAAAAATGATTATTCAATCATAGAAAACAAACATAGGCTCACCAAATCATGTCCTCAATCAATGAGGGCTTCAAACTCCCTGGAGCTTGCTGAAACTTCAATGGTTAAAAACCTGAAAAATAAGTTTTCAAATGGCCTTGATAATAGTTCCAGTGGATTCAGGACATCCAAAAACCCCTAGCTGGGCTTTTACGGCACCTCAATCAGCCAAAAAATGAGGAAGATAGGCCTCCTGCCATTTTCCTCCTTCAAGCTTGCTGAAACTGGTTCACCAAAATGCACCTCTGTGTGCTTAACCTGGAACACGCTCCCGAAATGCGTTTTAACCTGGCACCGAGTGGTTTCAAAAATGGTCCAAATTGTAGGATGGTTAGGGTGCCTCCAGCCCCTAACCGCCAAGCTCTCGGGCACATGGCTCATACGACCATAGGCTGGGCATAAAAATGGTTTAACCGTTTTAAAAACCGTGCAAACGGTATAACTCTCGTGCGAATGTATAAACCATTGGTCAAAAACTCATGGGTTATATATATAAACCACAAGTTGTCGTTTCAAATCCCGCGCACAATACAATGGTTTAACTTTGGTTCAATTTATATGCACCGCGCAATGGTTTTAAAACATAATACAACTGTGGGTTAATACAATTTTAAAACGCGCGCAAATACACGGTTATAACATATGGTTTAAATGTTATGGTATAAACTATGTAATGGAACCATATTATAATCGCGTGTGCCAACAAAACTATAGTCATATAGGTACAAACCCGTGACCAAGGGTTGGGCTAGGCCCGGCCCGGTCGCGGCCCAAAACAACCCAACAATCGATTTCAAATATATTAAAACACATAGTTTTAATAAGAACCAATATGTGGCCCAATGGCCGGGTGGTCGTGTGAAGGCGTTGCAATGAGGGAGGTCTGGGGGTCGAACCCCATGGACCCCAACAAACTTTTACACAACCAAATAACGAAAAATGAGGGGGACACGTGGCGCCCTCCGATTGGGCCACGTGTCTCCTTATTATTCGCCTCCAACCGGACACGTGTCAACCTGCTATTCGCCAACATCAACCAATGAAAACATGCCACATCACCTTGCCACTTGTCAACCACCGAATATCCCACGTCATCGTATGGTCGCCACATCAAATGCTAACGTCATCATATGCCACGTGTCACCCTTCCAATGGTGACACGTGTCACCTCAGGATTGGCCAAACCATATGCTGAAAAGTCCAAAATGCATGACACATGTCACGCCCTGGAGCTGCCACGTGTATTTTACGGACATGCGACGTATGTTGTACAGGCCTTCCACGTGTCTTGTACGGACTATACGGACAGGTACAGTCAGCATCAAATTTTTACCTGTTTGGCTCGACGAACAGATCGCGATAACTTCTCCATACGGACTCCGTTTGAGAAAGTAAATATACCGCCAGAATCAGGAAGACAAGACGGACACAATGGAACCATTTTCGTCACATTCCGAGCACTTTGAAAATTG
>SNQJ01S0106004.1:0-11104 GCA_010110895.2 Picea sitchensis | reverse complement strand
AAAAAAAAAAAAAAAAGTTAGTAAATAAATTTTCAAGTGACCATTTAAAATCCAATTTTGGGTTTTTTTAATTGTGTAGGGATTTGTTGTCAAGGCCATAGTTTGAATTAGGCTGCAATTAGCTCGAACTTTAACGTGTAGAAAAAACATTTTGCTTTACGTAGCATCATGTTTTTATTTAGGTGTTGATTTTAAGGTTTTTCTAAGCAACTATTTTATGTTTTAAGACCATGTTTGAAAAAAATTGTAATTTTGACTTGGTAAGAAAAATTAGTGCTATTGATAGCACTGTGTTTTGATTTGGGGGTTGATTTTAGAGTTTTTTTAAGTAAACATTTTATCCTTTAATCGCATGCTTGAAAAAAGTTGTAATTTTAACCCGGTTACAAAAATTGGTGCTACCGGTAGCACCACTTTTTGATTTGGGGGTTGATTTTAAAGTTTTTTTGAGAATCCATTTGATCGTTTAAGCCCATGCTTGAAACAAGTTGTAATTTTTACCCGGTTACAAAAAATGGTGGTACCGGTAGCACCAATTTTTGATTTGGGAGTTGATTTCATGTTTTTTATGCAAAAATATGGGTTTTAAGGGCTAGAGTTCTCGTTTTGAGGTCACAGTTCTCATTAAGTTGGTAACTATGTTTAAGTTGTAATTTTTTTTTTCATTAATTACACTTAGGTTTGGAGGGAGTTTTATAAGTGTTTAAATGTTGTTGAAACTTAAAATTTTCCCACTTATTTGCATTTTCACTAAGAAAGATAAACATTGTTGTTGTGGAGGTTTGATATATTGCTATGTTTATTGTTGTCTCTAGTCTAAGAGTAAGTATTTGACGTGTCATTTAATATTTGTTATCTATAACACTGTAGTCATTCTCTTGATCGCTCAATTTTATGTTTTACACAAGTGGTAAAAATGTCCTGGATGATGACAAGAAATGGAAAAATCCAAACCTCTGGTGCGCATGTTCCTGCCATGATCCCAGAATATTTCAATGTTTTTGGTACAAATAATTGTGATGGAATGGATCACTACCTCAGTTATACTTATATTTTGGATATGTTCCAGAATGAAAGGTTTCCACCTGATGAACGAAACATTGACGAGTACAAAAACATTCTCAAAAGAGACATCCACACAATAGCTTCTCACCCACAAATTTTCTGTTAAACTGATGCTCCTAGATGGTGTTTTGCATACCTGCAGAAGGATATGGGATTAATAGTTAATGCTTCATTCCTTTCAATTTCTTCACTAAAAGAAGAAGACATCAAAGCAAGATGCGAGACCCTCGAACACACAGTTTCTTTGGATGAGTCGTTCCTGGAAAAATTTTGGGTTGAGCAAGAGGATTTTGAGACCTTAACGGAATATTGGTTCTTTGATGAATAATGGCCAATGAAAAAGAGAGAAAGGAATGTCCCAGGGAGGTACTTAAAAAACCCTTATAGAATGCTAAACACGATGATCTATGGCGAGGAAACCAACACCCATTTCAAGATGGAATGGTTTCCTATGAATTAGATGGTAGTAAAAAGGGGTCAAGCTTTTAGCTGGGGAAGTACCCTTTGTTTTAGCATTGCAAACCATGTTCAGGACCCCAAAGGTATGAAAAACTGTCTTATACATGTCATCTTATCTCATAGATGAAATTTGTTTAGCTAATTCATTCCCTACATTTAGTTGGGCTTGGACCCCACATCAAAGCCAAATCCATTTATATTGTTCTCAATTATGGGAAGTCAACTACACAAAAAAAAATTACGAGTCTATGATTATTTCCTCGCCCCTTTGCACAAGGCCATCTTTGGGTTTTTGTGCATAGGATTTCTTCAGGTGTGATCAAATCCCTCACGATAATTCGAGACTGGTATATGAAGAAATATTATACCTTTGTCTAGATGTTCAAGGCCACAGTACTACCACACTTGTTACCCAAGTATGTGCCCGATAAATTACTAGACATAGAAATAACATATCATGATGTTGAGAAGGGAGCCACTTCCTATCTATCAGAAAAGAACAAAAGGTATTGGCCCATTTTTCCTCTGCATATAGGGTCATGCTCTCTACATAAAAAGAAACAAGAAGAAAATGAATAAATAACCATAAAGGAGTTGTGTCTTTGTCTTGGAGATCCCAAATCGCATGATCCCCATAATGTGGTATATGAACACATGAAGGTTTTCAAGATAGTGTCACAAATCATGCATGAATCTAGGTTCTTATAGGATGTCTTCTGAGGCGCTTTAAGTTTTTAATAATAAATAGAAAGGCTCACTACCAAAGCAGCTTGAGAGAAACTAAGGAAAGATGAAGATAAATATAGATCCATGAGGCTAGAATAGTTAAAATCCCTGCTTCTCAAAGATAAGGAAAGACTTAGATCTAAAGAATATAAAAAGAGGGAAAAGGAAGAAAAACTAGTAGGGAAAGATGATGAGGCTAAATAAATATACCAAGAGAGGAAGAAGAAAGAGGTCAAAGGGAAACAGGCTAAATTGGAAAATACGCGAACAAGAGATCTCCCCCCATAAACAATTAGTATTGGTGAAGGAAAAAGAACAATGACAGAAAAAGGAGAGGTGGTAAACACAGAGTAAATGACGTCGGATACACAAGAAAAAGAAAAGAAAAAGAGAGAAGCGACAAGAGTAATGCTTCCAATTCCCAAGATAACATGTTGACAATTGACAGTGTAATCATTACTACAAGTACTCACACCGACTTGATTAACACCCTGATAGAGGAGTGTACCCCATTGGTTGCCTTCCAAGGGATTTTATCACTCACTTATGAAGGAACATCTTTTGAAGGTGCGATAGTCGCATTGGGAGATTACTACTACAACCAAAAGACAAGAGTGATCGAGAAAACAACACCAAAGAGAAAAAGAGGAAAATTCTCTTTCCAATAGGAATCTCCTGAAAGGAGCATCAAATGGAAAGTTGGACCACACCCAAAGGATAATGCAATAAAATCAGCCTTTGCACTTAGTTCTTTTTCTAGTGTGAACATCGTGTCGATCCATGAAGTGGAAGGGGCACTAGATGCATCCAAACCTAATATTACTAAGTTGGAGACGGCCTTAGAAACCATCAGAGAGGCCATGGCTATTGAAAAAAGGAATGAAGTCCAACAAACAGAGGAATCCCATAGAGAATATATAAAAGGACAACTTCAGACCCAACACAAGGAGCTAAAGGAAAAAATCGTCAAAACAACCTCCCTCAACCAAAAGGATCATCTAAGTGAGGTGGAAAAACTTAAAGTTGCACATGACCATGAGGCCATGAAACTCAAAGGAGAAGTATTTGAAATAATGATTTTCAATGAAAGGAATGAAAAGGAAGTTAGGATGATACAATAGGATAATTTTCTCCTAAAGAAATCAGTAGAAAAAAGTAAAAACTAGACAGTTTCTTTAGATTCTATGAAATTTGAGGCCATCAAGAAAAATGAAGAACTCCGAGACTCACAAAAGAGATTTTTCTATGCACTCAAAAAATTACTGAAATCCAAATCTAATCAAGATATTGAATGCATAGGTGAAATAAATGCATGAAAAATATAAAATATCTTGAGAATCCTACAATAGGGTCACAGAATGGTAGGACATCCATCAGAACTTCCCTCAGGACCTACCTATGTACTCAGAGAAATAAAGAATCAAGGATATTCGACTGTTGAATTCAGAAATGATGAATATTGTGGATATCAAGAGGAAACAAGAATAGGTCACTACAAAAAGCATAGATCTATGGAAATCCTCAGACAATCTACTCTCATAGTTCAAGATGGATACCCTGAGGGATTTTGAAAAGGTGTCATCGACCCAAACAATGGTCAAAGATGTATAGACCAAAATAAAGCTCAGTATGAAATTCATTCAGGAAATCAGTGAAATCAGTGCAGAGGTTATAGAGACAAGATTGGTACATATCGCAAGACTGATCATGCTAACAAAATATTACGTGCATCGTGTTGAGAAAAACTTGAAGATGAAAATTATTATTCCCATTTCCAATAGCGAGACAGACCTGGAAAGAATTTAGTTGTGGTGAGTGGACTCCATACTTGAGGACTTCAAGAGTTGGAAGGCCTTCATAGATGAAAAATCACAAACTCTTAATCCCACCTAATTATCTCATGGCAACATAATTTTTGAAACACAATCATTTTCCTTGTAATTATTGTAATGTCTTAATCAAGAAAGGTAATTGAAGAATCACTTTAGGACCCTGACTGTTCAGGAGAATGAGGAATGAGAAAATATTCCATATAGACTCTATAAAGGAGATGAATGTAAAAGAAGAAGGACTTTTGGTGCTTTTGGGTTTTCAAATGTAACTGAACAATACTATTACTGCAAGTGAATTTGAACCAGAGCCATTTTTGAAGATTGTGGTGTTAATGTGTATGAATGAGATTTGTCTATCTATGCATGTTTATCTCTGCAATATGTGAATGTTGGTTTTATGAACTACTTTTGAACTAATTTTCATATGTTTACAGTCACCATAATTTTCACTTTAAGTGCAACAACAGTATGATCAGTTAGTGAATCAATTATTTGTTTCTAGCTTATTATATTGTTAAACTTTCATGTTTCTTGCTTATATGAATTAATTCTCCACAAGTAATACAAACATTTCATTGCACTTATATTTTATTTTTATTTTGATCAGGATAGGTTAGAATAGAGTATAATAGAAGTGCATATTGTGATGGTAGATAATCATCTTAGCCTAGAAGTAGTTCATTAGAGTTTTAATTCATCTAAGAACCTTTGATCCTCATATTCATATTTAAATAGTTAGCTAGTTAGTTTCATAACCATGCCAATAATCTAATGAGAAACGCTATTTCAAATGAGAGTGGGTCTAATTGGTACATGCCATCGAGCATTCTCCCTTACCTTCTCTAATGGGTCATTTATATCCTGTTAATAGAAATGGCACAAGAAGGAAGGCCATAGAACTGAATGGTTGCAAAGAGAAGAACAAACCCTTCTTGTTCCATTTCACAAGTTAATACTTCCTTATCTAGTGATTCCCATCAACCTTATTCTAAAAATGCTAAACTTCATTCATCGTATGTTGTGAACACACCATCTTAGGCCAGTACCTAGTGTGTTTCCACTCATCCTGAGTATGCATTTTCTGCACCTCAATCATGCATATTAACCCTCCTAGAGGTTAATACCATTCTAAAAAAATCCCAGGAACATGTGAACCATGCATTAACTAGACAACTGAGCATACAAATGGAACAACTTTCCATTGACTATTCACTACCTCAAGTTCAGGAATATCCCTTCTTTATTGACTCTTACATGTATAAAGAAAATCCTTCTATCAGAACCCCAGAATATCACGTACCTCAATACATATCTGACTTTGTTGAGGCTTCCAATTTTTTCCTTCTACATTATTTTCTAGTTGGTGGCATAGTTGGAAAACCTCCCTCTCCTCCTAAATCACCACCTTATACTCTGATAAATGAGTCAAAATAAAACTCTGAAGAGGGAGAAGAATCTGAGAGAAAACCTGAAAATAACCCACTTCAGATTGTCTTATATCAAACCCCAAATATGGTTGGAGCTAATGCAAATCAGAATCCCCCTCCCTACCAGAGGTGGTTGGTTCCTGACGTAGTCATTGTACCTGGTATTCAACATGACATGCCCAAACATTTTGAGAAGTTCATGCCAAAATTTAACCCTGATAGAAAAAGATTCAGCAGAATACCATGTAAGGAAATTCTTTCTTTCTGTAAGGTTACATGCCATTCGACATGAAGATGTTGTTTGTCAGTTATTTCCCCTTACATTAAAAAATAATGCTTCGACATGGTTATTCTCTTTAGAGGAAGCCTCCATTACCAATTGGAGAGCATTTGAACCATTTTTCAAAATAAGACACCAACGACCTTAGTCCTATAACTGTTAAGGGTCAAGATGGATTCAAAAGAATTCGTAAATGATTATAATCAATGTTTCCTCACTCTATTGAAATGAATTCCACTAGCCTCTAAACCTACTAAAGACATTACCATTGATTTTTAAACCTTTGGTTTACCCATGTATATGGCCATGTATGTCAAAAATGTTGAGAAAGGCACCCTTGAGGAAGCTTTCCAAGAAGCCCATAAATTTGAAAAGAACATGATGAGTTTAAAAGGGAATCCTGGGTCCAAACTGTTAGACAAATGGCTTAAGTTGATGGTCAGTTGGTATGGACTATTGTTTGTCATTGAAGTCAACCCTTGAAGAGTGATATTGTATATTAATGTCAACCTCAGTGATTGATGTCAACCCTTGGAGAGTGATATTGTAGATTAATGTCAACCCTCGGTGATTGATTTCAACCCTTGGAGAAGTCCTGTAAAGAATTCTCATAGCATAAAGGCATGGGTAAGAGACCCGAGTCTGTTTGCAGTATAAAGGTATGAAGATCAATGAATTTACAGGTAGTATTATTCTATATGGATAATATATGTCATTCAATTTCCGGTGATATGTGGAACGTCACAAAACTTCTCACGGTTAGAGAGTTATGGCCAAATGAAGTTGGAGAAACCTAATGAGTTATCTAGAAGCCCCTAAAAGGTCAAATAAGTAAATTATTCTAGAAGATCCTAGAAGAAGTGTACTAGTCAAATTGATGGTAACTAGGAGTTAATCATGGGTATAGTTGTTGCATTAAGAAAATAATTAAAAATAAATTAGTTGCAACAAGAAGTTGTGATTTTGGTAATTATGGTAAAGTAGTTGTGATGAGAAGATTGAATAGTCGAAGTGGTTGACCAAGAAATAAATTAAATAAAAAAGTGGTTACAACAAGAAGTTACTTAAGGAAAACAAATTTATGAATTGACTAATTATAGAAAAGTTAGTTGCAACAAGAAGTTGTGAGTAAAGATAAATTATTTAAATAATAGAGTGGTCAAAGCGGTTGCAAAGAGAAATTATTTAAATAATAAAGTGGTTGCAACAAGAAGTGGTGAGTTTACTATTTATGGATAAGTCAAAGTGGTTTCAAAATAAATTGGGTGAAATCATGAAGATGGGTTACACTTTTTCTTGTTTTATGAGAAAAAAAAATGTATTTTCACAAGTTATTCAACTTCCGACATACAAAAGTATTTTTTTTATTTAAAATTTCACTTTATAGTAAAAACAAAATTTGTGAAGAATTGTGTTAGCTTTCCAATGACTATTTTTCAATTTTGTTTTATCACGATTTGATATGTCAATTTGACAATTGTTTAACAGTATGTTCCTTAAACATGAAATGAATGATAATGAGTTACTTATTTCTACAACAATATATCTATTATTAAACTTATGTTTTTAAGAAACGAAATATACTGCAACAATCTATAGAGAATCTATTTTATTATGACTATCATTTTGAATCTAACGGAAGAATACTATAATTTCTATAATTTTTTGAAGTTGACCAAGATGAAAACGTTGCAGATTGTAAGCGCATGTTTTTCTACATGTTGTATCTATCTTAATTTTTACTTAAAACTAAAATCAAAATATACCCTTTTGAAAAGAACAGTTTAAGGATTATGAATATATTTTTTTCCAAATTTTTCAGTGTATATTTTTAGAGATACTGATATTTCATTTCACCGAATCATAATGTCTGCTGGAAAAAGTATGTAGTTAAAATTAAATAAAATTAGATAAAAATAAAGAAAATGAAAACAAATTATAAAAATTGAAAGTAGATTCAATTTTGGAAATGCTGGTGTCATTTTCGAAACCAAATTTGCAGTGTTTGCAGGAGTCCGCAACCTCCGAAGTTTAGTTAAGCTTGGGGCAATTCTCTGGTTTTAGTTTTCAGTCCCAATTTCCTTTTTTCGACCGAAAAAATAATATTTCTGCCAAAAGACTAAAATCTAACGGAAACTGTCAAAACTGAACGGTTTTCAAGTCTTTTGGCCGAAAAAACCATTCTTTCTGCTGAAAAACCATTCTTTCGGCCGAAAGACTGTCAAATGAATTCCATCCGTCAGAAAAAATGAAACGACACATTGTATCATTTTCTTTCGCGCCAAATTGTACAAAGAGGCTTTCACACGAACACATTTAACACAATTCATCGAATGAACAAATAGATATAAGATCGAGGATAGGGATTTCAAAGCATTTCTATTACTGATTGCAGCTGTATTCTTTTCTTTCTTTATTTCTTCCCTCTATTCCATAGGCTTAATCGGAGGATCGATATCGATACATGGTGGTTTTCTAGAGCACTTAAACAAAGTTTCGAATAATCTTTTTGGTTTTTGTTGAATAAGGTAAATGATGTTTGTTCAAGTTTTTATTGGAATAACAAATTATATGTTGAAAGATAAATGTTAGCATTTTTTCAAGGTGAAGTCTTTGTTGAACATATATTTCACAATTAACTATAAANCAAGGTGAAGTCTTTGTTGAACATATCTTTTGCACATAACTATAAAAGTCATGGGAAACAAATGCTTGCACAAGAGAAAATATGATCACACTCAAGATGATACTTGCCAAATCGAACAAAGGAAAGAGTTTTATCGGAGAAAGAAACAAAAATGTCCAAATATTGAAGAAAGAAATGATGATAACGTCAATAGAGATTTTTGACAAGAAGAAGTTCAACCAGGTATGCATGCACATATGATGATTTATCACATGACACACATTGGGACTGTATTCAGAAAGTGCAAAATTCAAAGTATAGAATTCAAATTAAAAATATTGTAAATAATATAATTGATTGTAATTACAATCTGATGTTTTTCAAAAAACATAAATAGATTTGTCTCATAATGTTGAAGAAGACATTGAAACTGAAATTGAATCGGAAGACGAATCACCTATAAGTATGTGTACATAAATTTAGATTAATACAAGATGAACACTCAAGTATATATAACTTAGTGAATTTGCGTTCGGGTTATGTTTTTTAATATAAACTTTAAATTGAAATATGCACGAGAATCTATCAACATTGATGATGAAATATTAGAAAATGTTGATACTGACAAATTTGGGAAGAAAAAAGCTAAGAATTATATAATATATCGAACTAAGAATATGTATAATACTTATTTCAAAGATGAATCAGTAACAATACAGGCTCAAATTTTACTTTCTCTATTGAAGTCAAGAAAGTTAAAAGAAGCTACATCATTATTGGGTATTCAAAAGTCAACAAAGGATACAAAGGTGCAACATAATGTCTTTAACAATATCACTAGTGTATTAAAAGCTTTTGGAAAATCTCGAAAAGAAGATGTCTGTGTTGCACGTAAAATGTTACAAACAACAATTGTTTCAGGGAGCAATATAAAAGGTCGTTTGGAAATACACATGGAAAAAACTTTGGGAACGTCAAGAAAAACATTGCACAAACATAGAAAATTTCGTTTCCAAATAGATGTAAATGATGAATTAGCTTGTTGGACAGTGATTTCTAGACAACCCTACAAAGATAGACTTGCAAAAAATGTTAACGAATTGGCCTGTAATTGTTGGTTGGAAGAATATCTTGTTTCACCACATACAAGGGATGTGTTTCATCGAAGAATAGCACGAAATCAATATGAAGAACATCGAAAACATATATTTCCAATGACACAAACAAAGTTGTTTAATAAGTTCAAAGAAGAGCACAAAGAAGTTAAAATTTCCATCAATACATTTGTGCAACAAAAACCATGGTTTGTTAGACCCATCATTGTCCGTGACACGTGTTGTTGTCGTTATCATGTGGAGTTTGAGTTGTATTATGACGCTTTTTTGGATTTTGGTAAAACTTTATGGCCAGGTTAACCTCCTCCTTCCATAGTTCGTGTTTTTATATCTGAAATTCTATGTGAAAGAGAAGATGATGATTTATTTTACAAAAAAAAATGTGTTGGTGGAAAGAAATGTGATCGTTGTGGAAATATAATTTTGTTTCATTCAAAGTATCATATTGATATGAATGATCAATAATTTTCTAATACAAGAGTCAATTGGAAGAGATATGAATGTTTGAGCAGCACAACTCCACATTCTTCAAATGTTATTTCCAAAAGGCTTGATTTGATGATAGATAAAATCTGTTTGATAGAGATTTTGAAGAAGTTTGAGGAAGAAATCTATAAATACACCAATCATTCACATCGAGCTCGATGGCAAGATCTACAATTCAAACAATCATGTGAAGTGTTTCCACCAGGGACAATTTTGTCTGTAGTTGATTTTGCAGAGAATTACACATTTGTTGCACAAAACGAAATACAGAGTGAATATTATCATTTTGATCAAATCACCATATTTTTCCATGTTCTATATAGACATGCTCAACGGAGTCTTCCAAACATAAAAATCACCAATGACAATCGACATGTTATTAAAGAAAATCATTTTTATATAAGTGATGATCGAACACACGACACACATTATGTACAACATTGTTTTGATAAATTTTATGATTCATTGAAATAACATGAAATCATATTCGATCAACATTGGATATGGTCTGATGGGTGTGTGGGTCAGTTCAAATATGCATGATCATTCTATTGGTTATGTCGTCTTCATAAAAAATTAAATATTACACATTTTTCAAATTTTTTTGAGACTGGTCATGGAAAAGGAGAGCACGACAGTGCAAGGGCATGTATAAAATGAGAATTTTGAAGGTATCAGTTGAACCCTCATGCCGATCGATTTGAATCCACTGAACAAGTTGTTGAATGGTGTAACATGGCACTAATCCATGAATATAATCCATCAAGGGATGTGCGCAGGTGTGTCTATATATAAATGTTACATGTATGTACATAGGATATATAAATTTGAACGTGTTCAAATTTATATTCAATCTTTATTCATTTTCTTGAGAGATTTCAAGTTAACAAGTTCTTGTCTTGTGAAAGTATTTTTGGCATGTTGGAGTTGAATATGTAAATATATCAATCTCATATGATGCTAGTACAATACCTGGGACAAGAAAAATACATTTAGTTAAAACAAAAAGTTTTCAAAATGGGTTTGCATTTGATAGACAAAATGACTCTTGTTTTTGTTCAGTTTGCATAGATGACTCAGAATCCATA
>SNQJ01S0106002.1:44509-55734 GCA_010110895.2 Picea sitchensis | reverse complement strand
ATGGGCCCCCCCAGCCCCCAAAGGTCATATAATGTTATACAAGTAAAAAAATTGTGCTATGAGCACATAATATGCCTAGTCCTGAGGCCAATGCACCCTATCATAACAAAAAAAGGTGTTTTCCAAATGTTGGAACAGTCGGACCTATGGCCTGGGTACCCCCACAACATGACATTGCATGCTTATGGGGAGGTAACCAATGGTAGCCATAGGAACATTGCGCATGAGGGCCTCAAAGTTTCAGACCACACTATGCAAGGTCCTAAATACATCATCGCTCGGTCATGGCTCATATCTACCTCGTCGACTATGTCGCGGGACATTATCCGGTCTCATGGGTGCTCTATCTGCATAAAAGTAAGGTACATGTTAGTATTTTGGATCTCGAAAAAAGATAAAAATAGTTATATATTCAAAAATTTAAAAATTAAATAACAAAAAATGAAAGGCTACCTATATCCTGTAGCTCGTCTTCAGTAGGGATGATGACATTTGGATCATAGGTGAAATCAATGCTTGCATAAGGATAGTCCTCGATAAAGGGAGTCTGACGCTCCCACCAACTGAAGAAATAATCATCATAGGGGTTGGACATTTGTCCACCTCCTAGTCCAGCTATGAGCTTAGTCCATAGGACCATGGATGGCCAAAGTCATAGGTGTCCTCGTATGTGTGTTCATGAGCTCAACATAGTAATCCGCTCAAAAAAGAAAGTGCATAGGACAATCTTGAAGCAGAAGTTCTTAGCCTTCTTGAGCCTGCAGTCAATAAGTTGTTCTTTCATGTTGTTGAGTATGGTACTTCTCCAATCATACATAGTAGGTCATAGAAATTCAATCCCATATTACATCTATGCTCATGATGCCACGTGTAAGGATTTGGATCCCATGATCCGAACCAAGGTACATAAGATGACTCAAAGACTCAAGTTGGTGATCTATTTGATCGACACTTGAGAGGCACTTTTCTCAGTGTTAAGATCACAATAGTCATTGATACTTTGGCCTCCTCCTCGAGATTGGAAGATTGGAACTTCCCCTCTCCTAGAAAAACCAATAATGAAGTAAATGTCTTCAACAATATTGGTCAAAGATTGTCCAACGAGCATGAATTCCTCGACATCATGGTTCTAGTTGTCAATTAAGATATCTAGTAATCTCCTTTCCACCGTCATGCCACTAGTTTGGAAGAATTTTTACATGCCACATGCACATAGAGCTTGTTTTTCCTCATCATTGTCAAACATGGCCCAGTTCACCTCTTCATGTTCTCGTTCTCTCCAGAGGACAAACATCCTATTCATTTGCCAATAAATTTGTTGAGTTAGTTTTTCTTTTTGAAACTCTTCGTTGATAATTCACGACCTATAATTAGAACAATCGTGGATATCCGTTACTGGTGTTTCCACTAGCTGTAGATATCTACGGGTTTCCTTAAGGCAGCCTGTAGATGCACAAAGTTCCACTAAATAAATTGAAATTAAGCTGAAAATCTGCATGAATTTAAGGAAATGAAGTAATGGAATGCAAGATAAGGTAAGAAAACTTACCTTTTTAAGGTAGCAATAGGTGTAGTTTCTCCAAGCTCCATGATTCTTCGATTGGCACTCAAAGGTTTTTGGTCACTTTGGTTTTTTTTTGGGTAAAATGGTAAAAACGAGTAGTAAATGGGTAAATATAAAAAATTTCTATTAAATTTTGAAAACCCTCTTCCTATAGTTTCAAGATTTTTTCAAAATTCTCAACTAGTGATAATATTTTGTAGTTCTATGGTTCTTTTTTGTAGGTCTTAGGCTCATATCGTTTCTCTTCGGATTTTTTTTGTCGATTGGCTGAACTTTTTATAAAAGGCCCTGGGTAGGTAACGTTCTCACAAGTGGCATTTAGGGTAGGATGCATTCATCCAAACTTTTGCATTATCAGTTTCCATTGTTGCTTAAACCTAGGGTAGACCCCATTAATAAGCAATGATACCTTTCTCTTTGCTCAAAAGCATCATTTTGTTGATGGTAGAGCCTACCTTCCATGAGCGCTCTAGTCTAGAATCCTCTTGTATTATGGAACTCATGTTGCAAGTATTGTTTTAGGATTGGGAGTCATGTTTATCCCTGCAATGAGCTTATGTTCAAACATCATGATTCTTACTCACTCTTGTTCTGTCTATTACCCGCAGGACTCTCTCCCTTACATGTTGCTCACAACGACATTAGGGAGTCCATAGTTAAGCTCTTTTCAGACTCCTTAAATATGAAAATATGGTCGAGTGATGTTGTCTCTGTCACACTCATAAAATGGATTTGAAGGGACATTTTTTCGGTATAATTTTAACCCTTTTCCAGACCAAATTGACTATGTATGAAAAAGGAATACTCTGGTCCAGTATTGGCTAGAAGAGTTCTCCTTGGTATTATTTTATTCTTTTTCAGGCCCTGTAGACTAAACTTATGAAAAATACCATATTAGGAGGTTTACTTCCTAAAGTTGAGTTGTAACCTCATTACATTTTGATTGCTTGCACTTTTAGGCCTAATGTCAGCTTTAACATGCTTTCGTTAAACCTATTTCTTATACAATATTCTTATTATCCCCAACCTTTCATTTTATGCCTTTGCGACTTGACACCTTATCCATGGAGGGAACATCCCCCGAGTGTGCTTATCTTGCACATGATTTCTTGCATTAAGCATAGGTATGTTCCTTGCACCATGGAACTAGTTTTCTTGCTTGCAACACTCATTTCTTCAACTGTACAATAACTTTATTTTATTCTTTTTTAGGATTTTATAATATGAAAAAGACAAAAAAATAAAAAAACCAAAAAGAGGGGGAAAAACATCTATCTCTTTTATTGGTAGTAGTTTTTTCACCCTTGAACAAAGCATGATCTTGAGTCGGTATCTCATCATTTTGGGTCTAGTATGGCTTTAGGAGATGTTGTCTCATTATTGAGTTTTATCTCCCCTGGTTGGCTATTCTTCCAATTATATGGAGCATTTATTGACACCTCCTGTGTCACAAATGTACCCCAGTTTATAGTCATGTTTCCTAAGTCAAATAATGTGTTGTGCTTATGTTCAAGGGAAATTTTCAACCTATGTCGAACATTCTACTATTAGTCTCTTACCTTTGCAAGTCAACCTTCCCATGTCAGTCTCATCATCACGAGTATCAGTCTCTTTGTTCGATTTCTTCCAAATCTTTGTCCTCCACCACCCCTCGTGTTGGTTCATGGAGGATGCCTCAATTCCTTCCTTCCAACAGATCTCTTTCCATCGACTCCGACACATCTTTCTCTAGGATAGAGATCTAGATTCATATTGGTACCATGGGGCTTGTAGTCATTAGTGGTGGGTTCCCTCACTATTGATAGTGGAAATATATCAATGTGCTCGATAGATTCTACCAAGTGTTTGACACAATATCATTTATTCACACTTGTTATATTGTACCATAGTACCTTGACTCCCATTATCATCATCGTTGGGTTGTCTCATGTTTGTTAACGATATACATCAATGATCGATAATCAAACGATGTCTCACTTTGTTTGACTTCAACACATATATTCACATAGTATATACTTGTACCACGACAGATCGTTGTGAAGACTTCGGATGAAGTACAAGCATCGCATCCTTTATGATCCTTCTTGACTCATATGGTTCCACCTCAAAGACATTGCTACTTGTAGAGGATCATATTGTTCATTCTCTTGGTTCCATATACCCTATGTTATTGATCTTGAGACATGCCTCCACTATGTATCTATTTGTGGCTATAATCTACTTTCACATGGATCCACTGTGTATTCCTTGTGACCATGCTTGCTACTTCATATTTATCACATGGATATAATGTTTGTTTTTCATGGCCATGTACATCATTCATACCTTCATATGTACCATGGATCTGTAGTGTACTTTTGTTACACATGGAATTTTCACACCTAGGTACCTCACCCTAAGTGTCGTAAAGTGTCATATAAGTGTCTAATACGCCCTGACACCATGGAATAACCTATGTCACAATCCCTAGTCAATGTGGATGAGGGATATATTACACGAAGGCCAAAATACCAAGTGCACATGAATTATTATTAGTATTCATGAAAAAGAAATTAATTCAATGTGAGAATCCACCTCACATTTGGTTTCCTAATTTTTAGGGAAGGTGGAGGATCTCATGGATGGTTGAAATATTTCCTCCTTAAAATCCTTGAGAGATAATTCCTCCCTAAAATCCTTAAGAGATATTTTCCCCCTAAATATCTTTCAGATCCTTTTTTTGTGGATATGATGAGTGATCCTCTCCATGGTGGTTAAGCCTCCAAATCCTATATAATGAGGGATTTCCATGGAGAAGGGGAGAATGATGGACATTTGAGGTATCAAACCTATGGTATTAGGAGAAAGATTTAGGATATAAAACCTATGATTTTGGGAGCTTTGTGCAAGGGATGGACGAGGAGGAATTGGGGAAGTTGTTGCAACTGCATCTACAGTCTGTAAATGTTTCTTTAAGAGTTCTCATTAATATATTGCTTGGCCTATTTCCTTATAACCTATGTCTCTTTATATATGTTTGTATTATATATGGATTTGATTGGAATAATATTATAGAGTAGAGTAGTAGTTCTTTGTCTCCCTGTCCATTACATTGCAGGTGTCAAACAATGATAACAATCTCAGAGATCAAGCTCAAGTTGGAGCAATGAGGACAAACATTGGAATAAGGTGCATCACACTTTCTTCCTTCTCTTTCTCTTTTTGATTAGTTATTTATATTCAAAGGAATGTTAGTGTCCATTTGCATGTTTTTTGTCTTGGTATAGGGGTCTAGAATCCAATAGGATATTCACCTGTTCGCAGCGGAATTTTCCTACAACAAAAATTGGTGACTCCACTGGGTAATTTTGTCCCTTGACATGGTGTCCTTCCAGAGCATTGTCCTCTTGGAAGCCATGATAAATAAGAGGCCTTGAGCATGGTTTTTCGATTTCAATCTCGTTAAAAAATGAAACCAACTATGAGCATATTTTTTCTTCTCTTTGGCAAGCTCATTAAAAAATGAATCATAAGCTATGAGCATAGTTCTTTTCTCATGTCAAGCTCATTAAAAAATGAAACAAAAATCTGGGAATTGAACCTGGAGCCTTGAGCATAGTTTTAATTCTCTGTGGAAAGCTCATTAAAAAATGAAACAGAGGTCCTAAGCATTATTCTTTACCTATGTAAAGCTCGTTAAAGAATGAAACAATCACCTCTCCCGTCAAGTCAAGTATTTCTCTAGATCTCGTACATAGCAAGTCAAGTATTTCCCTAGATCTCATAGATTTTGAGTCAAGTATTTCATTATGTATCGTATTTGAACCTTCATTTCATCCACCCTTATTATTTTTTTCTCCATCTAGTAAATAAATTGATGACAACCTCAAAGTCGACGAATGAAATGAAGCTTGGGGGGCATGTCTCCAACCTTTGATTATCATTTTGGAGTTATGCCGCTAGATTTTCAAGCTGGGTGAAGAGTACCAACTATCCATGGGTATCCCAACCTTTGGAAATTACGTTGGGAATTTACAAGCATACATTTAATTTTGTTTCAAGCTTGTGTAAAAATGAAACCAATACCGAGCTTAGTCTTTGTTCTTTCTCGTGCTCGTAAATACATGAGAATGTAACCGAGTATACTTTTAAGACTTTTTCGGACTCGTAAAGGTTATACGAAAAAGGAACCCCCAGAGTCTCCTTTAAGCTCTTTTCAGACTCTCTAAACATGAAAATATTTTCGAATGATCTTGCTTCCTTTCACACTCGTTTAAAAATGTTTTGAAAGAGCGTCTCTCGAGTAGCAGTTTATCTCTTTTTTGGACTTCAGAGACTAAATTTACAAAAAAAGAAAACCTTGGAGTCGTCTTTAAGTTCTTTTGCAGACTCTCTAAACATGAAAAACCACCGATATTTCCTTCTCTGGACTCGTTAAAATCACACATTGAAGGGCCCATATGGGTCTAGACCCTTACTTCTTCCATTTCATTAAACAAAGGAAGAGGAACTTACCAAAGGTGATTTATATCGTGCATGTGTTATCCTCCTCGAGCTCGTAAAAGAAAAAATAGTTACTTGTCTATCTAGATGGGGAAAAATTGAAGGAAGCAAGCCAAGCTATCTTTTAGAATTGTCACAAGTCACCATTGTAGTCACCCTTGAACATGACACATTGTTTCAATCATTTTGAGCACTTGGATAAACCACTGAACCTCTGCACTGAACCAATCCCTTGAGTATTTTCACTCCTTTGGCTCACCCGGCGAATATCACAGTATCCACTGCATTATGTTTCGGTCCATGTTATGTTTATGCTGTTGATTCATGTTGTGCCTCAGTGTTCAAGGGAAGTATCCGCCTAGAAATTCAACCATCACAAATTTATAGTTTCAATACCCGTGTTAGTCCATACTCATTTGATTAACCATATTACATCTTTATGTCAGTTTTGTGTCGGGATACATCAAGGCCCTCCTTTGACGAGTCTTTTCCTGTCGACTTCAACACATCATCTGGGAATTTGACTTAGAAACATGTTAGTACAGGCATGCCTCAATGGAAGGCCTCCTCACCTCTGACAGTAGGTTTAAATCATTGACCTTTGATTGGATGATTCCAGGAATGTTCGACTTCAACTCATTTTTCACATTCGTTGGATTGTATTAGGGTACCATGGGAGTCATTGACATCACTGGTGATTTCCCTCACACTTGTTAATGGTTTACCTCATTCACTGATATTCAAGTCTTTTCTACCATGTTCGACATCAAAAACACTTATTCACATGGTTAGATTTGTACTACATTGGGATTGGGATGAAGAATCTAGTTTAGCTTTCACTTTATTATCTTCTTTCCAGGATGCGAAGGAGGTATTTTGAGCATACTCATATACTATCACATAGATCCACTTTGTATTGGTGTGTGGCTATGTTTTATCATCTCATAGATACACTATGTATTTCTCGTGGCTACGATCAGTTCATGTCATGGAGGTATAGATCCACATTGTATCTTTGGTGGTTATACCCTTAGTCAGTATGATTATGGATCCGCAGTGTATTTGGTGGTAGCCATACCTTAAGTATTTTGTCACCCAAGCATAGGTATACCTTCCTTGGGTTTGAAACATATGATAACATTTGTTTGATTGTTGTTTGGAACTTCTACCAGGTTCTCCAACTCCATACCCTTGCTTCAAATATCTATAAAGCACTTCAATCATCAACTTCCATCTTTTGACCTCACACTTTGGGGGGAAATCTGTTACACGTCAAAATTCCTCACTTCGATAATGTCCCATTATCATTACCATAAGTGTCACAAACATTATATTTTTTCCCCGCATGTGTCTCATTGCAGATGATACCATAAGAACAATTGAAACACCCTCTAATACATGTTAGAAGAGGAAAACTCATCATTTGACAAGCTTACAAATATTTTTCCCTTAAGAATGATAATCTCAAACTCATCAACACTCCTCTCCTAACATGTAGGGAGTGCTAGTGCTTCTTGTCCATTTATTAGAGATCACTATATCTCTCTGTTTCCAGCTTTAAGGGAGCGTCGATCTATTGAAAGAATCTTGGGGAGGAATCCCCCTTATCTCTAAGGATAGTTAGAAAGCATTTGAGTTGGTTTGGATCGAATCCAAGTTATATGTTGTATCTAAGGGAGATACAACAATTGATGGAGTGATATCCTCAACTTATTCCAAATATAGTTAAGGTGTTGAGCCTCTCAAAGCCTATAAAATGAGGCATTCTCATGGTGAAAAGGGGGAGAATATTAGTGAAAAGTATTGTCATTCTAAGCATGGGTCTTTCTAGCAAGGGGTTGGACAAGGAGGACTTGGTGAGGCTACTACATTTGCATCTACAGATTGTAAGTACCTTGTTATGTTCTCATTAATATATGCTTGGCTTGTTTCCTTCAAGTTTGTGTATGGTTGCATATACTTGTCTCTTCTTGATAAATCTAGTTTAAAATAATCTTGGTAGAATATGAAGCATGCATTCTCTTTGTTGTCTATTGAATTTAAGAAATCATTAAAGGGCTTGAAGATCAAGTTCATCCTACACCGAGCAAGGAAAAACTTTAGAAAAAGGCACATCATGCTTTCTTCCTCTTTTTCCTTTAACTAGTTTAGCTACATTTAAAGCACTGTCAGTGTTCAATGTTAGCATTTTTCTGTCTTGGTCATAGGGGTTTAGGACCCAAGAGGAAATTCACCTGTTCATAGGGGAATTTTCCTACAACAAATTTCTTTGGTAGCCATGCTTATATCACTCATGAGCATGGATATGCCTGACTTGGGAAGAAAAACTCTTGCTTGATATTTGCTAATGGTTTTTTGTTCTTAAATCAATTGTTCAGAACCTTCAAGGGTACTTCAATGCAACCTCACCTCTCAAATTTTATAATGTATTTCCATCATTTTTCCCTTATGACCTCACACATTAGGGGGCATCTGTTATAGCACAAAATGCCACACCTATGCATTTGTTCCATTGCCTAACCCTTTCCTGAAGATTGCTAGACATTTTCCTAAGTTGTCTCTCCAAAATCACTTAAAAACCATTCCTTATGATCATATCCATGGGTTTCCCTAGTGAAATATGTGGACATACGCAACTCCCAAGATTGCAACCTACAAATGCCCTAAAAAATCATAAAAAATAAATTAATTCTATGTTTTTGGAAAGCTTTTTCACTTGGGCTCGTTTCCCAACGTCCCCTATATGTACACAACACAATCCAACTCCCCCAACCTATTGGGGAATATATAAAATCACCCTTGAGGGCTAAGGAGAGGTCAAGTCCCTTAGTGCAAGATTATGTTGCCAGTTTCTAGCAAGCCTCCCTTTCCTATAATTCTCTAAGCAAAACCTCCTTGTTATCTGGAAACTCCTTTTCCAACATCTCTTTCCTATCTATATGGATATTGGATGTATCCTTATCCATACTTGAGACATTCAATAAAGAGCATAGTGGTTGAGTTGATGCTTGAGGGATTCTTTGTGTAACCTCGATAGTTAGCGTCAAGACGATGCCAAAGACGAGACAAGGTTGTAACTTACCTTTCTGATTTGGTGTTAATATAAGAGTTTGTTTTCCCTCCTATAATGTGTTCATTGTATGTATTTTATTATTAATTTTACTTTGAAATTGATATATGAAATGTATAATCGTTGATCGTGTAACTACCTTCATAACATCTCTTGTTTTGTGTCCATTTTGCAGGTCATTTCCAACAAAGGATTTGAGGCTTGTCAAGTGAAAGGAGTGGGATCGACATCAAATGGGAGACTTAAAGTGCACCCTTTATCCCTCTTCCTTCCCTAAATTCTCCTTGAAAAGTAGTTAGTCCTTTAGGTTTTGTGTGCTTGTCTTGGAGGGAAGATCTGTATCTTCTCTATATAGTCTTGATCTGCTGTGATTCCGACCAAGAATCACAGGGGAAAAATATTGTCAATGGACAAGACCCCCAAGATTCATTTCGTCTGCCAACTCTTATGTTGTCACCAATTTCTGTACTATATTAGACTCTTGGATAATAATAGGTAAATTTTCACCAGAAGAAGAAAGAGGATCAACTGACATAGGTGGAGTAAATGAAGGTTCAGTTTCGATATCTAGTGAAATATTAGACTCAACATTTACGAGATCTAATGAAAGGCTCAATCGAAGGGGGATATGTTTCATTTTTTAACGAGCTTGAGACAGAAACATGAACTATGCTCGTTACCCTTTGTTTGATTTTTTATCAAGCTTGATATAGAAATGAGAAGTTTTCTCAAGGTTGGTTTCATTTTTACACAATATTGAAACTAGAAAAACTATGCTTGGGATAGGTTTCATTTTTACGCAAGCTTGAAGCAAGAAAAAATATGCTTGGAATAGGCATTTCATTTTTTAATGAGCTTGACATGGATAATGAACTATGCTCAAGATGGTCTGTTTCATTTTTTATTGAGATTGAAACAGAAACGAGAACTTTACTTGACACTGGTTTCATTTTTTATTGAGCTTGGAACCAAAAATATAACTATGCTCATCACTCTCTACCATGTCTTCCAAGAGGTCTTCATCGGATGAAAGAACAATACCGTGGAAGGAATACATGGTAAGGGACTTACTCGGATCAATAGGGGGAAGAGCAGACTCAAACATCCATAATGAGTGGTTTACTGTGTCAACTACCAGATCTAAGTCTAAAGAAGGTGAGAATACATATAGAGGCTCCTTCTCATTCATAGTTGAATGCATGGGACATGTTGCCACATAATTAACTTGTGGCAGGGTGTATACCACTTGCATGTAAGGAAGGTTTAGAGAATTCATATGGTTGGCCGTCATATGAGGGCCAATGAATGAAAGCTGGTAAATGGTCACAATGTTTCCATTATGAGGGAAAGACATCATTCAAAAGAGTGTGAACACAATAAATTTCATGGCGTAAACATAGTCTTACCTGAGGAGAAAATTAAAATCCAAGGGGCCTTGGACTACCATCACATCAATAGAGACAATTTTCCCTCCTAAGGTGATGGGTAACCAAGGAAGGATCCCTAAAGGTTCATTGTCTCTTCTATTTAAATCCAACAGATTATGTGTATTAGACATAAGCTGAGGGGAACCTGGCTCTACCACGATCTTCCTACACTTGGAAAAAATGATCTTCCTCTTTTACTAATTGCACAAAGTTAGATGAAAGGAGATCTAACTAAATGAAACAAGCATAAGATTCATATGTGAACTAATTGAGACAGAATCATGGGAATAGGCCAAGCTTATATTCATGAGAAAAAATGGATAGTACTTACAATCATGCTAATGTGATGCAAGCTTTCCTCCAAGGTTCTCCTTTCCATACCCCTTTGTACACCACCTGATGGTAATGAGAATTCTTATGAAATGTCTCTCAATATCTTAAGAAAAAAGGTTTCATACTCTCAATACTTTCTCCTAAGCCTACGAGTCATCCCTCAATCATAACTACCCCGAAGTATCTCTGGATTGACCCTCTATAATAGTCAAAACCTCCTCAACAGAACTAATTGTTGATTAAGGTTAGTTATCATTGATGTCAACCCTTGAAGAAATCCCCATAGCACAAAGGTTTGGGTAATGGACCCAATATTGTTTGATGTAAATATGATTCATTATTTTTTTTT
>SNQJ01S0106002.1:27656-43327 GCA_010110895.2 Picea sitchensis | reverse complement strand
TAGTTGATGAGTTGGCACATACATGAGTTGTATAGTTGATGATGTTGGTACATATTGATGAGTCATAGTTGATGAATAGTTGACACATGATTGGTACATACCTGGTACATGGTTGGATGCACTTGTTTATGGTACAGGTTGATTACAGGTTGTTTGGTACAGGTTGGTGCATGGTTGATGCACTTGTTTATGGTACAAGTTGAGTACAAGTTGAGGTATAGGTTGATGCATGGTTCAGATTTATTGGTATAGGTTTACAGCGGTATATCTCACAGTGATAGTGTGATAGTGGTTCCATCAATCTACTTCTACCTCAGGGTGGAAGGACGGGGCAAGGTGTTATAACCCTAATTTGTACCAGATATGCTTACCTGACATCATGCCATCTCATTTTACATCTTTTTCCAAGCCGCTAGTGAACAACTCTTTTTAAAAACACCCTTTTCTAAGGCACACGCGCCCTGCTCCACTACTTCACACATGTATACGCTGGCTGGCCCACTACATCCCGCGTATACCTACAAAAGAATGAAAAATGGAAAGTTGCAGGCAAAACTCACAGTTTTCGATAAGTTACCTAAACCGTTTGACCACCCATAACCGGTCACTCATCCAAATACCTAGCCTTTTCTAGCCTATAAAAGAAGGAGTAGGGGTCCCATTTGGAAGAGGAAAATAATTGTAAATAAACTCTACCCGATTTCGCATTCCCTTTGTCCCAACCTTTTGCAACTAGTGTGTGAAGAGAAGCGTATACAAAAGTAGTTGGAGCACAGTTGAAGAGCAACCTAGGACCAGATTCGAGGAGCAGTGGTTGATCTCACTATTGTAAGGTTACTCTTGTGAGATTAATAAAAAAAGTACTTTTCCCGTCCCGCCATATGATATTGTCAATATTTAAATTTGATTATATTTTGATAGGATCTCTAACCCATTAGTTCATAGATCATATGCATGTGGAGTTATTTGTTTGTCTTTGTGTGAATGTAGGCCAACATTGGGAGGAGATTTGCAGTCAAGGAGTGACCAAACGTTAAAGGATCGACATCAAACACGAAAACTAAGGTACAATAACTTAATCTTTTTAACCTTGTATTTGCATATGAATAATGGGGTTTATGATTGGGATGTTGGTAAGAAGTAGGAGACTTTAGGTCATTTTTCGTATGCATTATAGAACCCTTAATGCTAGTCCTTAGGGGGATTTCCCACCCACATCAAAATTGGCGACCATACTGGGGAAGATCTCTAGGGTTCTTGGGCATACTTGTTGGGTAGTTTAAATTGGTTTTATTACCTTTTTTCTGAGTTTTTTCAAAAGTTTGAGCTAGTAGGGATTCTGGTCTTCCATACCAGTACTCCCTGCTTTCTTCGCTTGGCTGTTTTTTCTTTTCTAGGAAGCTACAGAGCCATACACGACCTGTATAAGGCCTACACATGTATACACATGCCCTGAATTCACCTGACCCATGTACATACGTTGGTTGTTGAAGGATCAGTAGCGTGTCTGAGTCTAGAAAATTTCTTTTTGAAAAGAGGCAGTCATCCTCTTCCCTGTCAGAAGTGATCCTTCTCAGGGGTTTTCTGGATCTAGTTCTGGGTCTCTATTGTTGCAGTCTGTAGCCTAGGTATAACCTCAGATTAGATTTTCTTTCTCAATTTTCCTTGCATCTTTTTTTGTCAAGAGTAATTTTCTGTACCTTTAAGGGGTTCTGGTCTTCAATACCAGTACTCCTTGCCTGAGCTCAGTTGCTTGTATTTTTCCTTTTGAGGAGAAACAGAGGAAAATGCATCCTGTAGTGGGCCTGAATGTGTGCATACACTCCCTGTATTTGGGCATCCCACATGCATATGCTGGCTATTGAAGTGACAGTCGCATGTCTGTCTAGAAAATTTTGAGGAGGCATTCATCCTCCTCCCTGCCAATATTCACTTCCCAGGTTTTTCTTGTTTCATTATGGTCCCTGTCATAGTAGTTTTACCCTAGGTTGGATTCCAGCATAGCTTTCTTCTTCATTAAAAGTTTTTCCTTTGTTTTATGTAATAGGGTTTTTAGACAAGTGTGACAGTCTACTTCAATCAGCTTGTGTGTTATTGTCAGTAACTCTTTGTGATCTGAGCTTAGGCTAGAAGTCTTTTCTTGGCCTTTACTTGTCGTCATTTTTCCTTTTTTTCTTTTTATCATAAAAATAAATAAATAATAGTTTATTTCTTGGTTTGGTTAAGTAGTTGGTTGTTTGCATTAATCATCAGGATTTATTTTTTTTGTAAGTTCTTGGTTGTTGACTTAGGACAATAAGTAGCTCGTAGTCGAATGAAAGCTTGTTTTGAGTTTCCTGTTAAAATATCTTTAAAAAAAAAAAGTTTGAAAAGTTGGTTAAAGAATTTGAAGTTGCAAATCTTTAAGTTTTGAAGAAGTACTTTGTTTTCAAACATTGCATATTATTTCCTTTTCGTCACTCAAAAACGTCACTGGTTTCATTTTCATCTCCTATGACTTAAAAAACAACCACTAAAATTAACAATTAATTAAAATCAACTAGACTTTATGTTTGTAGGGTCCATCAACTAGTCTAGGCTAGAGCCTTGATTTAGGATTAGAGAGGAAACTCTTCAAGGCTGCTAAAACAAACATAAGAGTCTGTGCTAGGGAGTGTCAAAAGTCCATTATTTTGAAAGTTATCCGAGACCCCCCTCTTACACAAGGGCTAAACACGAGGTCGCGTAAGGAAAGGTAGCAGAGATAACCCCTACAAAGCCAGACCAAGCGTAGTGGGGAATGCATATATAGGGCTTGTATTGGGATTTCATTGATTTCATTTTCCACAGAGCTTCGTGGGTCTCAAATCCATTCGATTTCCTCAGTCGTCTTTCAGAACACTTGCTTTCGATACCCTTGATAGGTTTTGGGCTTGATACCCTGTTCATTGCGGTCCACCCGACTATCGACTTTACCCGCCTGATCACTGTTTGCGCATTGGAAGCTTAGTTTCCTATCTTTCTAGTGACTTACACAGGTGACTGCGAGGGTATACCGTAGTACCTAGGATAGACATCAGGCCACGCTTTGCAGAGTATACCCATAGGGTGCTTCCCTATTCGAGTTGCACTTGCACTAGTAATTTTCTCTAGTGTTGGTTGTTGTAACTGTTCTTCCAACTAGTTAGTGACTCCTTGTTTTATCTCATAGGTACTTTTTATAGTGGGTGATGGTTTTCAAAAGATTATAGATTTTCCTAGTGTGTCTTTGATATTCTCACACAGTGGAGGATTAGGAGTTCCGCTGGTCACGAAGGCTTTTGGGCTTGCCGTCGGTTGACCGCGTGAACCCCCTCCCGCCACCACTAAGGTGAAAACTAGACTAGCAAGGGTATTTTTATGCAGTTAGGTTACAGGAAACTGTGCCCAACTCATCTTCGATAGGAGAATTCTCGATTATGGAGGAACCAATCATTTCTTACCTCGGAGCAGAAGCTCTTGGTTCGTATAACCCTCCCATCACTGATTTATCGGTGCCCATCGTTGTATAGGTTCTACCTTACGAGCATCAGGTAGTGTCACCAGCAACAATGGAAGCAAACAATGCTACCTCTTCAGGGAATACTCATATTTCCTTTATGACTGTCACCACTAGGGGTGTTACACCTCCTAGACAACCGTCTTCAGTATGGGCCACTATAGTCTTGACTGCTTCTACCTCAGGCAGTGGTCCGATTCCGTCTATGGAAGCGATCACTGCTCTGTTTACTTAGAACACGACAGGCCCTCTGTTATCATACGGTATGCTTGGCTCCGGTACGAGTACTGTACTTTCCTCCTCCACTCTACAAAATTTAGGTCTGGGGGCAGGGAGTTCCAATGCTCCTCTTCAAGGATCTATGGGGGTTACTTTATCTCCCTTTATCACTTTCCCTTATGGTGGGGGTCATATACCCCCTTCATCCCCCTCGCTCGGCGGTGTTCCTCAACACTCCGTCGGGCCTAATGTAAACTTGTTTGGAGAAGGTAGTCAAGAACTCCGTCCTTATAATATGCGGGTTGGTTTGACACCTTTATCTTTGTTCATTACATTTTGTAACAACACTTTCTCGTCAGCTGTCTTTTCGGCCCGTGGAAACCCCGATTTTGGACAACCACATCCTATACAGGGTACTATTCCTGCACAAGGGAGCACACTTAGGAATTCCTTCCTCACAAGGACCTTGGAATCCATGGCAGGGACCAGTCCCCTTGCCAGGGATGCTGATCGGGGGAAACCCTTTCCATACCCAGTGGAACCCTGGGCAAGGCCCAACGCCTACGCCCGTTGGATCGGCAGGGGGCAACCCCTCCCAAAATATTTGGAATGTGACACAAGCTCAAGCCTTTATATCCTATTACGGGAACTAGCCAATGATGTCTCAAAAAGTGCACAATCCATACACTGGTCACGACCATGGTTATTACCAGAGCCCTAGCCAACAACCTAACTTTTTCGGGCAACCTGGTGCCAATCAAACCCCAAGATTCTTTTTCCATGGCTACAATCCACAACCCAAACTACCGTTTCTGGAAACCTTGCACTTGATGGATTTGACAAGGATTTTAAATGACCCCATATGTCACGATCCGAGTTGGCCTCCTCTACCGACCAAGTTTCCTTCAGACATTTCAAAGTTCAAGCCTAAGCCTAACGAAGATCCTGGCGACCATGTGACTACCTTCCACTTATGGTGCTCATCCAACTCGTTAAGAGACGACCCCGTTCAGTTGTGATTATTTCAACGCACTCTCATAGGGAGTGCTGCGAAATGGTACATCGAGCTCGACTGCTCACGATACTCTTCCTTCGGTGTATTAGAAATGGATTTCTTGAACCATTTCCAATTACCTATGAAATACGACGCCGACACTGAATTGCTGGCCAATTTCGAGTAGACAAAAGTGGACCATATCTAAGATCATATCTGAGAATGGAGATGCTAGAAGAGTTTAATAAAAGTGACATTCCTACTAGCATTCCTGCTAGAGTGGTTCCTTAAGTCTTTGGTACCCTAGTTATCCAAAGACGTCGCAACGTCCGGAGTGTTTTCCAAGGAAGACGCGATAATGAGAGCTCAACATCTAGAGATAATTTACTTCCAGTCTGGTTTACTCTACGATATTTTTCCATATGCGCTGAGGTCAATCCTTGAAAAAACCTGACAAAGGTTTGGACCACATGCTGATGGCATTATTGGTTTAGCACAAACAAAGACTACTGATCCATTTTTAAATCAATTGAAAAAAAATTCGATACAGCAGACAACGGCCAGCCAGACCACTGGTTCGACTATTCCCCCTACCCAAAAGTTGGATGTACACAGTGTGCAAACGACAAACCCAAAGGCCACCCAACAGCCTGATGGAAAGAAGAAACAATGAAAGAAGGGTAAGGGGGATAAGAAACCCACTAATAATGTTGGTGGGGGCGACACTGAAAAGAATAAGTCGAAGTATCCTTGTAATATTTTCAAGGAATACCACCCGACCCATTAGTGCCCCCATCTTATGGAAGCCCAAAAGTTATTGGCACAACAACAGCCTGTCGTGTTAATGAACCTATTTCCACATGGGAAAAATATAAATCAAGCCTCCTCGAGTGCATAAGGGGGCAATCAAGGACCCCCTCCATATTCGAGTAATCCTTCATCCATAAATGTGTATATTATGAAAGGTGATGCCTATAAATCGACTAGAGCACATGATTACAGAAAGCCAAGCACCTCTGAGAAGGGTAAAGAAGTTGAAAACCCAACTCTTCCTCTCCAGATTGAGAAGACATTGGGAAAAACAACAACCCACATCCCAAAAGGCGCATTCAAGAAGGCTTCTCACAACCCAAACGCAAGGGCTGCCCCGAACTACTATGTGGTAGAGGATTTATCACAAACCCCTTGTGTGATGTCTGCTTTGGAAGTCCTATAGAGTTGCCCTTCCCAGAGAAAGGCTCTGTTAGGCTCCCTAGGATCTATCAAGACTTGTAATCCAAGAATGATCATACTTGATATGACTGACTTAAAATCTCATCTTCCTTACCACGTAGATTTTCAGATGGTAATGGATTTCACGACAAAAAAATTTACCTAAAATATTTTCCGTACAGTGGTGGATGAGGGTGCCTCAACATGCGTGATGTCTTTGGCGTGTTGGAAGGCCATCGGCCAATCCGTTTTGTCTCCATCACCTACTCTTCTTACAAATTTTGATGGTTGTTCTTTTCGACCACATGGGATCATTCCCTCTTTCCCCATGCAGTTAGGGGGAAAAACCATGTGCGTCGAAGTTGAAGTGGTTCATGCGTCTCTCGACTACAATATTTTGCTAGGAAGGAGTTGGACCTATGCTATGCAAGAAGTGGTTAGGACAGTTTTTCGGGTCTTGTTGTTTCCACATGAGGGCTAGATCATGACCATTGATCAGTTATCCTTCTCTCGTCCTGACGCTTCATTGGGATTCTCCACGATCCCGATGATTGATAACCCTCAGCTCGACATCGTCAATGTAGGGGTTGGTTTGTGCCCACCTTTGACGGGTACTTTCGATTACCCGCCTCCGACCAACAATGTCCATTACATGATGACTATCCCTAACTAGCCTCAAACCGAAAATTTTCAAATCTCATCATTTCGCACGACGTACTTTAATGATCCATGGACTCTTCCTTCCCCATCAGCTACGATGGAAGGGACAAAGCACCATGGCATGGCCATGCCTTTTTCCACGACATAAGTTGCATACTCGATCATTCAGCAAGCTTCTACCAACCTCGATCTGACTTTTACACAAGAGTTAGATCCAGTGCTCGAGCCTGTTTGGGCTCAAGGTTCCCTTGCTGATACAGATTATTTAGACTTAGTCTTGCCTTCAAATGAGGCAATTATTGAGGCAATGACTAGTCCAGACAAACCCTGGGATGATCTTCATCATAGATCTTACTTCCTCCTAGAGTTAAGATGAATTGAAGAAGGTGAATTCACTCTGAATATGACTGGAGATAAAGCTTTTCCTATTAATCCTTTGGAAACACACGTTTACGTTGAAGGAAATATGGCAAAAATAGATGAAATGATACCTATTGACATCTCTAGAACCCCTGGCATCATGGAGAATATCTTCGTCAGAGCAGACTGCTCCCCTGAGGAGATTCAAATCTACACATATTTATTTAAATAATTTCGTGACGTGTTTTCCTAGTCTTACGAGGAAATGCTAGGCATAGACCCAAGAATTGTTGAACATGAAATCACGACTTATCCTGATATCAAGCCGGTCCAGCAGAAGCTTCGTCTGGTCAATCCTAGGAAAGCAACAACTATCAAGGCTGAAGTAGATAAATTACTTAAATATGGTTTCATCTACCCCATCCAATTGACTCAATGGGTGTTGAATCTTGTGCCAGTCAATAAAAAACAAGTTACGATTCGCGTATGCACAAACTTCCGTGATCTGAACAAGGCCTGACCAAAAGATAATTTCCCCATGCCATTTATTGACCAAATAGTTGATGAATGCATAGGATGTGAGGCCTTTTCGTTCATGGATGGTTTTTTGGGATACAATTAGATACAAATCAAACCCAAATACCAACACAAAACCGCTTTCATCTATCCATGGGGTACATTCACTTATCGTAAGATGCCTTTTGGTTTGAAAAATGATGGAGCTACGATTCAGTGGGCCATGTCTTTTTCTTTCCACGACCTCAAACACATAGTCGAGGTTTATCTCGATGATTTAGCATCATGATATCACAAGAGAGATGATCATCCAGAACACCTCCGACTTATCCTTGAATGATGTCGCTACTACCGAATCCGCTTGAATCCAAACAAGTGCAGTTTTGCGTCACATTAGGTCATTTTCTAGGCTTCATAGTTTCGACAACAGGGATCATGGTTGATCCTCTAAAGGTTGAGGCAATAGTTCAATTGCCTCCCCTATGTACCATCCCTCAGCTTCAAATTCTGCAAGGGAAAGAGAACTTTTACAACGTTTCATTGCAAACCATGTCAAGATCACAAAGGGTTTTATGCGTTTATTGAAGAAGGACGTTCCTTTTCATTGGGACGAAGTCACTCAATGCTCTTTTGCAGCATTGGAACACACCCTCATATGTACCCCTCTACTTTGGCCATCCAATTATAATAAAGATTTCCTATTATACTCGGTCATTGTAGAGTTGAACATTGGTATGTTCTTAGTTTAGGAGGATGATTTACTCTCAGAATACATGATTTATTAATTGAGTCGAGGCCTACTTGGACCAGAACAAAATTATTCCCATATTGAAAAACTTGCGTTGGCAGTAGTCCATCCTGTCCAACAGTTCTGTCATTACATTTTGTTTCGCAAGACCACCGTCATTGTCATCGTGAACCCATTTCAATAGGTATTGACATGACAAGTCATTGGCGGAAAGATTAGTAGATGGATAGTTATCCTCCAGGAATTCAACTTGGAGTTCATTTCGGCAAAATCCAAAAAGTTGATGGTCTTCGTGAAACTCATATTGAAACTTTTGATCGAATTAGGTGATGTTATACTCGACGAGTCACCTATCAAAGAAGACATGTTTTTGATCGCGTCTTTCGACCCTTGGTATGGAGATATGCTTGTCTATCTCCATAATTTGAAGTGTCCCACCTCTGCTTCTCGTTATGAGATTCGTCGTATACGCCATCAGGGTAAGAACTATCACATACTCCAGGACACTTTGTATCATCGAGGTGTAGACTGCATCCTTCGTTGATGTCTCACTCATGAAGAATCAAAAATCATGCTTAAAGACTGCCACCCTAGAGCATGTGGCAGTCGTATGTTTAGGTTGGAAACAACCCAAAAACTTCTACGAGCTAGTTACTTATGGCCGACATTAATCAAATATTGTGTTGAATCGGTCAAGAAGTGCCACCTGTGTCAGATCTTCTCTTAGAGGATGAGGGCACACCCTGCTTCCATGTTTCCCATTATTACCATTGGTCCCTTCACTAAATGGGGGATTGATTACACTACATGCAACCCCCCTTCAGCAAGGGGGCACTGCTATATCATTGTAGCAATAGACTACTTCACCAAGTGGGTCAAAGATATGCCAACGTTTAAACATGACGGGGAGACAACAACTCTCTTTTTGTTCAACCAGATAATAGCAAGGTTTGACATCCTGAGAGAGCTTATCACTGACCATGGCGGTCACTTTTAGAATAAAATTATGACCGAGTTAACATCAAATCTTGGGTTGCGGCAAGAACATTCATCACCATACTACCCACAAGCGAATGGTCAGGTGGAAGTTGTCAATAAATCTCTTAAGACCATTCTACAATGAAATATCAATTCACCCAAGTCAAATTGACATTTGATGTTATACTTGGCACTATGGGCTTACCGAACGTTTGTTAAGACTAAAACCGGTTTCTCACCTTTTAAAATTGTTTATGGGCTGGAAGAAGTCTTTCCCATATAGTGTCAAATCCCATCTTTAAATTTGGCAGTACAGTTATTTCCAGACACTTCACCACTTGAAGAGAGATTACTATACCTTGAACATCTCAATGAACAACGTTGTGATGTGGCCTTGTCTAACGAGGCTCAAAAAAAAAATCAAGTGTCAGTATGATCGATCTGTTCATCCTTGGATTTTCTCTGAAGGCGACCTTGTCCTGGTCTATGAACAAGATAAGGACCCCCTGGGGGCAGGCAAGTTCAAACCCATGTGGTTCGGACCTTTCATCGTGAAAGAAGTACTATAGAAGGGTGCTTATCATCTGGTGGACTTTGAGGGAAATGTTTTGGCAGAGCCTAGAAATGGTCTCTACCTCAAGAAGTATTACTCCTAGGTGGGTCACCGTGGGTGACTTTTTGTAACATATGTATAGTCTTTGTACTATTACTTTTTGGTTTTTCTTTTGGTTTTTTGGACGTGTCTTTTTTGGTGTTAACTTTTTCACTATGTTAGATGTCAAGTGAATTATAGGTGTTCATTGGATTCACGGATGATGCTATCCATCACACTCGGAGGCTTGCCTCCGTAGCTTGGGTGATTTTCACACCTCAGGGCCAGTTGTTATCTTCAGGCAGTATCTGTTTAGGCGACACTACAAACAATGTCGTCGAATACAGTGCGGTTATTGAGTTGCTTCGTGATGCTTTGTTGCTTGGTATCTCTCACCTTCGGGTCTATTTAGATGGTCAGCTGGTTGTGTCTCAGTTAAATGGAGTCTATCGTGTTCATGATCCTACTCTACACCGATGGTTCCTTAGGGTATGTCTCTTAGAACAAAACTTTGATTACATTACGTATATCCATGTTCCTAGGAGATTGAACCAGGTTATAGATAATCTAGCTAATCATTTATTAGATTGGCATCTTACACACATGTAAGAAAAAGAACACACACACACATGTAAATACATTTGTAGTTAAGTGTAATCCATAAAGCGTAAAAAGATAAAAAAAAAAATCCATATATAATATCAAAATATTGGAGTACATAGGTGGGTGAAAGCGCCTCAAAAATATGTGTCCAGTAAAGAGTCACAGGGCTTATGCCCTCAAAAATAAACAAAATGTGTCCTCGGCAAGTAGGTAGTCTGGCCTAGCTAAGGATGAGGCCTATTGGCCCTGTTATACTGAACAACGATGTTTTCAAAACATCGTAATAGCTGTACCCAAGTCCGTGGCACCCCAACTACATGAGGATGCATAGATGGCGGTAGATCCTCGATCTCTTCCATGGGGACTATGCGAGTGAGCAAGGTAAGGTTACGCTCTACCCATCTCAAAAATCTCTCAGCCTCACCAGTTGTAGGTCCCCCTACTGCTGTTGGTCCACCAACTACGGTGGGTGCGGCCTCTGGTTGAGGACGTCTCCTGGTCCTCGCAAAGTCTGTTGGATGCACTGGTCCCACATATTCACATAACAGACATGTATCTATCAGATACTCTGGTATACAAAAAAATGATATATATAAAAAAATCCATAAAAATAAAATAACTTTGAAAAGGAAGCTTACCTAGCTCTCCTCGTACCACTCTGGGAGGTATGCCCATGTCAAGGTCCCTGGAAAAGTCGATTCCGACATAGGGATAGTCCTTTATCACCATAATCTGCCAAGACCACCAATCGAAAAACTTGTCATCAAAGGCCTCAATAGTCCTCCCTCCCCCCTGTCGCAGAAACAATGCCTCCCATCTCTTTACTGTCAGAGAAGAGGCTATGTGTCCTCGTACAATCTCCCTCAGACTCAGACTAGGTACCCTCTCGAAGAAGAAAGCACAAAGCATAGTACCAAACCCAAAGTTTATGTGCCTCCGCATCCAACACTCTGTCAATTGCCTTTTCATGCAGTCTAGTAAAGTAGTACTCCAGTCAAAAACTTGTGCATTCAAGCATTGAACCACACAATTCATGTGTGCCTGGGAAGCCTGGTGTAAAGCTGTGGATCCAATGATCCTCCCAATAAGTAGAATTATCAATTTCAGTGTTAGGTTGTTGATCTTATGAATCGGCACCTGGGTGCCCACTTGTCAGTACCTACCTCGTAATAGAGTCCAATCAACTTCGCCATGTTGTGAGGCCCAAAGGGAAACGTGCAAAGTTTGACTAGCTCCCATCTCCTTGAGAGGCCAGTCAGAAAGTAGATGTCTTCAGTCATTGGAGTCAACAACTATCCCTCCAGCATGAATGCCTCCACATCCGGGTGCCAGTAGTCTATCAAGGCATTCAACAACCTGGGTTGTGCCCGCATAAATACACTCTGGAAGAACTTAAATAAGCCACATTGAGCTAATGCAGCTACAACATTAGGGTCATTTGTGACCACATAATCAAATTCCTCATGCTCTCTCTCTCTCTCTCGAGTGAACATACATCCTACAATTTATAAGTTTAGGAGAGATTAGCCCTTGCATTTTTTATTTTTTCCACGTCTTAGAGGGTATATGTGAGTTGTAATGCACACAGTCACGTGTGCATGCATGCAATCTTTCCTCTGCATGCGTGCACACATGGGTTGTCATAAGACAACCCGCATATATGTAGGGACGACCTTTTTAAAGGTCAGAGCCCCCTCAAAAAAAAAAATGCATAAATGAAGAATTGAGATGCAAGGGGGGTTAGTATGTACTTACTTGATCCAAGCGAAAATTCGTTTCGTCCATTGAAGCTCCCAGAATCAATTCTTTTCACAAAGGGGTATTTTTGGCTTTTAGTCAATTTCTCATTTAGCAATAGTGATAATGAGCTGCTAGGTTCTATTTATAGTCTTTTTGGCCACTTTTTTTCATTTTTCGGACCCTTTTGTTGTTTTTTCTAAATTAAAAATCATTTAACATGGTTCAGGAGTTTCTTATGGATTGTTACGATAAGAGTTACTTTGGGTATTGGGAAACTTTTGGAGTTTTGGGTCATTTTCAAGGTCTTTTGGTCAAAAGTAGTTTTTCCAACTTTGTGCATGTAAGATAGGATTTCACCTCCACTTGTTGCACCTTGTTGCCTTTTTCTCTTTGCCATAGGATCGATCCCACCTAATTGCGACACAGAACCATCATTGTTTCTTTAGAAGTGTCATTTTTTAGTGGTAGACCCTAACCCTTCATGGATGCCCTAGATAGATCTTGGTTGCATTTTGGTGTCCATGCCATCATTAATGACTATAGACTCGAGAGTCCTTATTAGTTTTATCTTGATTATGAGTTTGAGCCTCAATTGCATGATGCATTATCACTCTTGACCTCACCCTTGGGACTCCCAAAACCTGATGGGTCTTCTTTTAAGCCCTTTTCAGACCCTCTAAAAATGAAAATATTGTCGAGCAACCTTGTTGACCTTCACGCTCGCTAAACTGAAATTTGAAGGCAGGTCTGTCTGGAGGTAGTTTACCCCTTTTTTGGTTCGGATGGTCAATTGTACGAACAAAGGTATACTCTAGGAGATTTAGTTCCCTAGAAGAGTATTCTCAGGTATGATTTTAACCCTTTTTCGGGCCCGAGGGACTAAATTTACGAAAAAGAAACCCCCACGGAGTCCATAGTTAAGCTCTTTTTAGACTCCCTAAAATCGAAAAGATTGCCGAGTGACCTTATTCTTTCACACTCGATAAAATGGTCTAGAAGAACACTCCTAACGGAGTCCATAGTTAATCTTTTTTCAGACTCCTTAAAAATGAAAAAATTGGCGAGTGATCTTGTCTTTATCACACTTGTTAAAATGGTTTTGAATAGACATCTGGTCAGTGCTAGTTTACCCCTTTTTCGAACCGACTAGACTATATTCAAAAAAGGTACCCCAACAGAGTCTCCTTTTATTCTTTTCAGACTCCCGAAATATGAAAAACCACCGAGCTTACCTTCTTTATGCTCATTAAACTTACATCGAAGGACATTACCATTGTGTGTATTATTAATTGCGTTTTCATACCTACATATTTGGTCTAATGCCAGCTCCATTTTTCTCTTGAATGAACCATCTGAAGCATTCCTTACATGCAAACGTTGTAGCACTTTGCCTCTGCATCTTGACACCTTAGCCCACGAAGGATTTTTCTCGAGTGTCCTTTTCCTACATATGTCCCTTTGCTCTGAGCATCCATGTGTTCTTTGTGCTTGGAACTAGTATGTATGCGACACTCGATCCTCCCTTTTAACGTAGCATTCTTTTATTCTTTTTCAATCTTTCCACAATTATTGAAAAATACAAAAAACAAATCAAATATACCCCAAAAAGAGGAAGGGAAAAGTATTTTCTTTTTTGTTGGCAGCACAATGAGTCACCCTTGGACAAAGCACATCCTTTCATTTGTTCATCAAGCCATGGGATTTAATATGACCTTAGGAAGCTGTTATCGCTACATAGAGTTGTGTCCTCCTCCATTTGGTTATTCTTACAAACATATGGAGAGTTTTCTTTGCCTCCTGTATTGTGAACTTATTTCAACACCATGTTGCTTGAGTCTCATCATTTGTAGTGCTATTTCCCAAGGGAAGTTTTTACCAAGCTTGAGTCGCCCCCTTTGCAAATTTTCTCTTACCCTCATACCCGACCATCCCGAAAGAATAATCAAGTCTTTGTTCGAAGTCCATGAAGCCCTCGGCCTGATCATCAAAATCCTCTAGTTTGTTCCTGACAAGCCGTCGAAGACCTCTAGGTAGTGAATTCGTACACTCATATTACACTCCTATCCGAGTTGTGAATATTTTGAAGCTATTTCTTGAGCTCTAAAGGCCTCATCTCTAGCCATCAGGCCTTATTCACTTCTTGAAGATGGATACTATACACGTATATCTTTTTTATTTTGAGATGTAGATCCGCTATGTATTTCTCACGGCTACACTTTATATAGTTATATGACATGGATCTACAGTGTATTTGATTGGTATCCATGATTTTATTTCATTCCGAGCGTGGGTATGCCTGCCTCGGTGAGACAATTGTTATTTTTTAGATGGCACCTCCCGAACTCTGGTCCTTGGGCTCACTTGTTTCGTATGTTGGTGAAGATTGATAATGTATTTGGGCCATCAGATGCTCTTCTGACCTCACACATTAGGGGGCATCTGTTATAACCCTAATTTGCACCATATATGCTTACTTGGCATCAAGCCATCTCATTTTACATCTTTTTCCAAGCCACTACTGAACAACTCTTCTTAAAAAAACCCTTTTCTAAGGCACATGCGCCCTGATCCACTACTGCACACGTGTATACGCTGGTTGGCCCACTACAACCCGCGTATACCTACAAAAGCATGAAAAATAGAAAGTTGTAGATGGAACTCACAGTTTTGGGTAAGTTACCTAAACTGTTTGACCGCCCATAGCTGGTCACTCTTCCAAATACCTATCCTTTTCTAGCCTATAAAAGAAGGAGTAGGGGTCCCATTTGGAAGAGGAAAATAATTGTAAAGAAACTCTACCCGATTTTGCATTCCCTTTGTCTCAACCTTTTCCAACTAGTGTGTGAAAAGAATCATATACAAAAGTAGTCAGAGCACAGTTGAAAAGGATCCTAGGACTAGATTCGAGGAGCAGTGGCCGATCTCACTATTGTAAGGTTACTCTTGTGAGATTAATAAAAGAAGTACTTTTTCGGTCCCGCCATATGAGATTATCAATATTTAAATTTGATTATATTTTGATAGGATCTGTAACCCATTAGTTCATAGATCATATGCATGTGGAGTTCTTTGTTTGTCTTTGTGTGAATGCAGGTCAGCATTGGGAGGATATTTTCAGTCAAGGAGTGACCAAACATTAAAGGATTGACATCAAACACAGAAACTAAGGTACAATAACTTGATATTTTTAACCTTGTATTTTCATATGAATAATGGGGTTTATGATTGGGATGTTGGTAAGAGGTAGGATACTGCATGCATTACAGAACCCTTAATGCTAGTCTGTATGGGGATTCCCAACCCACAACACAAGGACATGTGGTTGTAGCCACCTTCCGGTTGTAGATGGAGAACATAAGGGGTTGTAGCCTCTTTCTAGTTGTAACTAGAGAATTGGGGAATTGGAGCTTCCCTCAGGTTGTAACCTGAGAAACTAGGGGGTTGGAACCTCCTTCCAATTGCAGCTGGAAAACAAAGGAAGTTGGTGCTTCCAATGAATGTAATTCTTCAAGACATATAAGAAAAAGAATTC
>SNQJ01S0106001.1:0-23709 GCA_010110895.2 Picea sitchensis | reverse complement strand
AAAGGGTAACACTTTCAATGAAAAACAAATGTCATTTTCCCGGGGAAAAAGATTTTGTAACTTCAGTCCCCGGCAACGGCGCCAGAAAGATGTTGTTCCAGAGTCTGTACTTAAGTCTTAGAAGTACAGTGTCTAGGAATCTGAAAGTGGGTAAAAGGTGGAGAAGGGAGAAACGTCAACCTTCGGCAAAGGAAACTAAGGAATATTTCTACATTGAAATTGTCTAGCTTCGAACTATTCCTGGATAGTTATACCTTGTTCAATCGCAGCCCATGAACGTTCAAGTTCAACCTGGGTAGTAGTTGTTTTAAGAATAGTGTCGAAGAGGTTTAAGGCAATGTGCGTTTGATTCGATAATCTGGGTTCAATATTAGGTTGTTTTGGTACAGGGACAGTCATGGAGGAACAATAAAATAACAAGAACTTCAGGGAGAAATTAAGTGTTGTCTCAATTTGGTCATATAAAAGAAAATTTATCATTTCGGAAATAAAACGGGGTGCATATCAAAGGCTCTTTCCCGTAACTGAGTTATATCTTAATAAAAGGTATGAGGTGGGATAAAAACATTTAGTTGTCTATGGTGTAAGGCTCCTATCAAGGGAGAATATCACGTATAAACAGGAGAGGAAAACTGTAAGGAAATAACTGATGTAGCATGAAATATGTATAGAATTCTGAAAGTGTTGACTAGTCTTACACCCGTTGATAGTTGGTACAGAGGAAAAATAGTAAACAATTGCAGAAAACCAAAATTCATTCGCTATAGTAGTGATCGTACTAAATTATAACGAAGCATTCATATGTTAAGAATATGAAATGAAATAAAATATGAGATACAAGAAAACAAACTTATAACACAGTCTTAACGGAATTGAGAATCTTCAGATTTTCTTTGTATTAACTCTCAAAATATAAAAATCTGTTACAATCGACACAAAAAGGTCTAGCCTTTTTCTTTTCTTTCTGTGGTATATTTATACAGTTTTACAAATAAAATAGAATCTCAATCGTCAAAAAATTTTGGTTATGACAGGGAGGAGAGAAATCGCTCCATTTCTTCTTCTCTGTATTCACTTGGTGCCAGATGCGCGTGCTTGGTACAGGTGACACATCTTTCAGCCAACTGAGATATCAACCACGACGGTTCTGCTTGACAGCTTGCTTCAAAGAAGTAACATTCTTGGGCTAATTGTTGCAGCCTGTCTTCCATCTGTCCATCTATGATGGCGATGGTGCATAATTGCGTGCTTGGTCTAATCATGCATTTGTCTATTTGAACTATGTCCACCATAGTCACTTGGGAAATCTCAGCCGAATATCTTTCCTCTTTTTCCTTCAGATCAAGTGAGATTTTCTCCATATCCATTTGCATCAATGCCTTGACATTACCTCCACTATCAATACCTAGCATATCGTCGTCCATAGAACTAAAAGCCTTCTCTAAGAAATTTGTTATCTTTTGGGCTTGCTGCTTACCTTCGGCGATGTTGTGCTCCCATTCTTTTAAGAGAATGTTTCCTCTGGTTTGTTCCGAAATGGTGAACCTGGGAGTACTTCCCGAACCCTTGTTGTTTGTGGCTATCACAGCCTCTTGAAAGGTGACCCGAGCTACTCCATCTTCCCTTTCTCTAGCAGATAAGTTCTCCGAAACCTGGTTGACTAGAAAACAATTGTCCTAGATCGCTTCTACCTTGGCGAGCAAATTTCGTTGTGCCACAGAGACTCTGCTCCGAATCTCAATCACTTGGGATTTGAACATCTCGATGTTTATCATTCTGTTCTCGGCGATCTCCACCATAGCCTGTAGCTGCTCGATCAAATCCCTTTGCTAGCTCGCTTGCATCTAACCATCCCGGACCATCAACTGTGCTTGCTCGAGCTTAGTTTTGAGCAGCTCTATCTCGTTTTTATCAGCCAACCTGGCCTGCTCTATTCCTACCCTCGCCTGGTATTTAGCAATCTCTGTTGTTGTGGCCAGTTTTCCTTCAAGGGTCCTAATGAGGCGATTTTTTCATTTAAGCTGGTTTTTTAAGAGCCCGACTGAAAATTGATTCGCCAAGGCATAGGCTCCTAATGTCCCTATTATTTCAGTCATGAATTGTTCATTCTTCTTGTCTTTTCCATCAGTTATAACTTTATATTTCTTGGCAGTTGATTCTCCTTCCTGATAGAATTCCCTTTTTACTACTGCCTTTCTCTTCTTATCGAAGAAAAACTGATTCGGAGGGAGTTATTCTACCCTTATAGGCCTCAACTCTTCATTGAATATCCATCCTGCATCAATATTTCCCTGTGTCGACTGCAAGGGGGTAACTGATGTGATAGGTTCTTCGATCTGCTTCGCTGATTTTCTCGGTGTAGTGACCAGACTCTGCTCCTTCGGTGGGTCGGGAGTCTTTATCTCTGCTTTCGAACTCTTAGTTATCTCTCCCTCATCCTGGTGTTTTTCTTGATCGGGAGGCACATCCTTAGTGCCTTCATCATATTTCTGGTTTGCCTCTGACGTACTCGGACCCTCACCTCGCAACACTATGGGAAGACAACTATGTCGATGTTCCTGGAACTTCAGAACATCAGCTCTTTCCTCGGGTGCCAAGGTTTGTATTCGAGCTAGAATCTCGGCATAGGACCTTGCGCGTTGGAAAATGTCATCCGAGGGTGAATTCTTGTGCTCAAATCTCTTGAGCCCACAGCTGGCCAAATGATTGCTCACGACCCTTTGCAGATCGTGCTTCTTGTATTCAATGGAGACCAAATTTAGGTCTTCCAGGGTTGTTTCCTTAGCTTTGGCATGCCCGAAATCTAATAAAGAATATGAATTTAAATGTACAGGAAAAGGTGGCCATACCTTCTTTGAGTATCCTTTAAGCTCTTTGCTTATACCACCAATTATTGTTTGCCTAGACCTCACGACAAGCCAACTTGTCGGGAATGAACAATGGAAATGCATGCGGGGGGACCGAAGCACCGAAAACTCGGAGGTATGAAAAATCTACTTCTACATACCAGTCTGCTATGCTACTCAGATTCATTACTATGTTGTCCGAGATCCTGTGTGGAGGGTGACCAAAAATGGTGACATGCAGGGGCACCATCACCCAGTTAAAGATTTCATACACAAAATTTTCCACTTTGTTTTCCCATAATTTTGCATGATCAATGTGTATGGGTTCGTCTTTTGCTGGAGTCCAACTCCAGCTCATTAAGGGAAATGGTGTCAAAAAACAAACTGCATCCATAATGTATGCAGACATGAAGAATGAAGACGCCTTCCCTTTCTCTTTCTGTGCCTGATACTCTGTGACCCGAATGGTCAAGATATCAAAAAGCATCTTTTCCCAGTCGAAGGAACTGCCTTCGGCGACCTGAAACATTAGAGGCACCCACGAAAGAAAAAAATGTGAGGTGTCCTCTCTCCCGTATAACCTGCATGTCATCATGGCTACATATTTGTACTATGGTTCTAAAGAAGCGATTGAATATATGCCATGGCTATCAACTCTTAACTTCGCAGTGTATGAAACTCAATCTTTTACTAAACTGGACATGGTTTTATTATATTGTAAGAATTCCTTCCCCTTGAACTCATCCAAGAATTCAGTGCCATATGTGTAGTCAGACGTCATGGGCAGCTTATACATGACTTGTAGATGTTCCAGCCTGAAAGTCTCGATGGTGACTTTTTGCTCGTTCACGATGGTTCTGGTCGGTATGTCCACATGGTCTAATTCCCAGCGGACCATGTCATAATATGGAAGAAATCATCGCTTGGCTGCTACTTTCTGCATTTGGGATTAGATGAATATTTTGTACTTGGTGGTTATATCATCTTTTTTGTTGTCACTGGAGTCATCGGAATAATCCACCAATTCTGCCTGTAGAACATCTGAAACGAACGACCAATTCGGGACCGAGTCGATACTTCGAGATGAAGTATCAACGACATTGTCTGAGCCTTGTACCGAAGCCTCAACATTGGCTTTGGATGTTTTTCGCGGAGCCATGGCTGGAGATTGTATTTTAGCTCTTCTGCGATAGAAATACGTATACATACAGAAGTCAGTTTGCTTAGAGATAATGTGCTCTGTGTGATATGACAATACATTTTTTATAATGAACCACAACTCTTATATATATTCAAAAACTCGGTACCTTTCAGAACAATTTTGTCAAATCATGTTTAGAAATAAATTTTGCCATAAAAATCCGATCTTATATTCATTGATTTACCCTATTTCCTCATTAATGCCATAAAATTTTGGCAGTTTAAAACGTCAGTTGGCGTATGGAAAGGAAAATTTTACCTCGTAAATCGTGCAAGCATCGAAACACGGGATATCCACTAATTTAGCTTAATTAATCCATTTTTACCAATGTTAATCAATATTTCGGTACTCGTTATATCGAGGATTTTACTTTAACATTTTGACTCTAACACCCGATACTGCGATGATCGATTTTGGTTAATAAAAAGGTAATCGTGATTTGGGGCTCAATTAATTTCATAATTATTATATTCGTCATATCGCGACTCGAAGCTTTGAAAATAAGTTTCCGGGAGGTTTGCATGCCAAGCTACGAAACTGCAAGATCGCGATAACATGACTTAATTAAAAGGGAAAATAATCTTGGATTAAGTGATTAATTAATTATGCTTATATCCTTATCGTGATTTCGCAAGTCGGGGTATAGACGGTGTAACTTTTGAAAAGGAAAACGTCGGGTGACGAAATGTCGACAGAATTTTTTACCATGGTTTAGCTTTTACTTTTAACCGTGACCCCGGTTACTAAAATAAGGACTTCATGTTCTCGGCTATTGGGGCTACGACAATAAATTTTTGGGTTTGGCGAATGCCGAGGTGTGAAACCCCGACGACGTTCAATCATGGGTTCGGAAAACCCTTACCCTCGTTACTTTCCTGAGTGAAAAATTAAAATGATTTCATTGTTTTGTAGCGCAGGGCGTGTGAACTACATGACTTATACTATCCAACCTATGAGATCCCGAGGTAGAACAAAAGAGGAAACATTTTTACAAAAGGTAGGACTCGCCTCGAGAGTAAAATAATTATCGATGCTCGCGTGATAAAGCTTTCAGAGATTTTGAAACCTCAGAGGGAAAATACGAAAACCATCTTTCGATTTCAAGCATTAAGAATGAAATTTGTGACGGGCCAGAAAAACAAAGGCGGCTCCAACATAGGCTCCAAATAGGGATCTGGCTTTATGTAAGGAGGGAAGAACAGTAGACCAAGTGCCAATATTGGGTAAATGGAGTCAATAGCTTCAATCAGATGAAAGGTTCCTGAGAACAGGGTAACGAAGGGGAAAAGAGACTTCGTTCTTTATCTTGAAAAGATTTTTCAAAATCAAATACTCTTCTTAAACTTAGTTGTAGTCCCTTTCACAACTTTCCCGCTACTAAATTCAGGTTTTCTTTAAGACAATCGAAATAGTCCTAGGAGACACAACAAATCTTGCGGCTATCAGCTTGCTTCAAAGAATAAGATTATATGTTTTTAATTGGGAAGTCCCATCTGAATTTGGGATGTGGATCAGGTTCTAAAAAGCATTGATTACTAGAGTAGAGTGATATTCATGTATAACAACCTTACATATATCTTAGATATTGCTTCACTGCCAGCGAGCCTATTTAGTACCCTGGTGAAGTTATTTGGCCCCTTTTATTGAATTTCCTTTCACCACTTCGGAAAAATTTATGCATTTAAATGCTGAGATGAGGGCAATCATCTCTGAATTTCCTTTCATTGTCTCTTGGACTAGGTGGGGGAAATCATTTCTGAATTTCCTTTCACCACCTGTATTATAATTTGCTTTTTAGAGCACGAAGATGGGGGCAATCAGTTTGTATCAGGGCTGATATCTATGTAATATTTTACATTATAGGTCTGTCAACTTACTTTGATTACTCGGTACCAACCTTCCCTTGACCTTCACCACACCTTCGTTCTTAGGGAGAGAAAGGAAAATAACTTTTTTAGGGCATTCTATTTGAGCAAGCTTCAATCATCCGATGTTGTTGAAAAACCTAGGAAAGTTAGGATTACTCTAAACGCTCCTTCGCTTAACATGGGATCGAGTAGCTGTGAAGACTCGCTTTCTTTCCACAATCTTCTTTGAAGCTCATGAAGTTGAAACGAAAAACTCTTATCCCTTCGTATATGAAACAGAAAGATGGTGACTCTTTTTAACAGGTAAACCCGAAGATAGAAAGGATGTCAGGTAGTGACTTACCGACTGAAAATACAAAGGTCAAAAATTCAAAACTGACTCTTGTAGATATTTTCAGGGATACTTTACTTTGACTGACCTCTTTCAAAATGGGTGAATCATTTAATTTGTCTTAATTTTTTATAGACTATTAAACCAAGAAACAATTATGTTATCTATCAATTTAGCTGATGTTGTTGTTAGAGTGAGGTTACCTCAGTTTTATTTAATAGTCCTTTAGAACATGTCTTTGGAGAAATCTCTTTGTTTACCTTTTCATTTCAATTTCTTTGCGCAATATGAAATTTCTTAGGTATCACCTGTTTAGGCCGATTTATTTCTGACACCGACTTCCAGTTTACTTCTCCTGCTTGTTTCGTATGCAGTTGGAATCCTGTAAGAGGTAAATACGAATATTATCAGGGCTATCCGAAATTTGTCGAATGTTCCTGAATGAAAAAAGAAAATCAAGAGCAATGTTTAAATAAAAAATACATATATGTACACAAAATATATATAATAATTAATTAAATTTTTTTTTTTTTTTTTAATCCGACGAATGTTACATCATGTAATGCTTTAGATACCACCCATTGATAGGGGCGTTGAGGACTTCTCCATCTATATTTTCCAGTAGGAAAGATTTTTTTCCTTCCAGAGGCGAGACACTGAATGGCCCATACCAGAGGTGGTCAAATTTACCATGTTTTGTTGCTTCTTCCTTTCTTGCATCCCACCTTAACACTAAATCACCTGGGAGGAATTCTCTGTCCTTTGCTTTGCAATCGAATAATGCTTTCATGTCATATTGGTACTTCTGCATCTTTTCATCTACTTCGACTCTATGTTGTTCAACCTCAATCACCTGATTAATTCTCCTGGTGACATGATTGGGTTCTTCATTTTGATCTTGCCATAAATTCATTACTGGTAGTGCTAGGTTTATAGGTAGGATAAAATCTGTCCCATAGACCATTTGAAAAGGAGAAATGCCGATAGACCTCTTTGTGCTTATGCGGTTCGCCCACAATGTGTATTTTAAGTGTACATGCCAAGACCTTTTGTTTTCATCCAATACTTTCTAGATTATATTTACCATGCTCTTGTTAGATGACTCGGCCAATCTGTTTCCCTGGGGGTAATATGTTGTGGAATGTCCAAGAACGATGTTATACTTTTGACAGAAGGTGATCATAGCCATAGATTTGAAGTCTTGGGCATTGTCAGTAACTATCTTTTGGGGGCAACTGAATCTTGACAAAATATTGTCTTCTAAGAAATTGATTACCACCGAGTCTGTTGCCCTTTTGGTTGGAATGGCTTCCACCCAGTTAGTAAAATAATATGTAGCTGTTAAGATCCACTTGTGTTGAGCATTGGAATGGGGATTAATTTGGCCTATGAATTCTAGACCCCATTGCTGAAATGGGGCTTCAGATTTGACTGGAACTAGAGGCAGTGCTTGGAGCTTTTGTTTACCTGCGAATAGTTGACAAGGGTTGTAGGACAGCACTCTGGCATTGACATCCGAAAAGAGTTTTGGCAAGTAGTACCCAGACCTCAAGATCTTGTAAGTTGTATCTCTCCATGCGTGATACCCCCCATAGACTCCCTCATGAAATTCGTCTATAACCCGCCGAGTTTCCGATTCAACTAAACAGACTAACAGGAAAGCGAATGGATCTTTCCAATATAGTTGACTCTCAGAGATACACTATTTAACTGCATGGAGTTTTAAAGTTCTGGCTTTAGATGGTGATAGTTCATTTGGGCATTTTAGGGTTAGCAGATAAGACACTATGTCTCTATACCATCCTTACGATATGAAATTCTCTTCGATCTTGTTTGGGCCTGTTTAATCATCCAGCTCGTTTAGGTTCGTGTCTTCGTCGCCTTCCTGCAGGAAATTGATATCTAGGGCTCTGAAATTTGACTCAGCTAAGAGTTTGGCCAGGCCTTTCCCTTTTATCAATTTGGTCGGTTTGACTTCCAGATCGAATTCTTAGATTTTAGCGAGCCATCGCCCTCTTTTTATGTCACTTTTTGGCTCTACCAATATGTCTTTCACAAAACTGGTAGGTACATACACAATTATCTTTGAGTGTAGTACATAAGTTCTGAATGCCTTTTGTTGTAAGATTTTGAAATCGACTCTGCTGCCCAAGATTTGAAAGACTGTCAAGGAGGCCATGACTGCTGAGATACAGAAGATTATAAGATTATATCAGACGTTGAGTATTGCCACAGAAACATGGTTGTTCATCGTGATATTAAGCCAGAAAACTTATTTCTAGATTCCGAATGGAATGTTAAGATTGCAGACTTCGGCCTTAGTAATGTTATACACAATGGAGACTCAAAGGAGATGCATACCCAACAAGGTGTATAAGTTGACACTTATTTCAGAATCCCTGGCCATTTCAACGACCAAGGCAAAGAAGCAAATTTCGGATAACAGGCATAAAAAAGAAGCTGGCATAGACACGTATATGAAGGCAACTGCAATTGAGGGGTTGAAAAGAAGTCTTCAAACAGATTATATTTTGAGGGTCCTTGGTCTGGATATTTGTGCAGACACTGTAATCGACAATGCCATGCTAAGAGGAATTTCTGGCAGGCAGAGAAAAAGAGTAACAACTGGGGAAATGATTGTGTCTCAAATGAAAACTCTTTTCACGGATGAGATATCTACTGTTTTGGACAACTCCACTACTTTTTAGATTGTTAAGTGTCTTCAATAGTTTGCGCACATTAGGCAAGCTACAATAGTCATCTCGCGTCTTCAGCCAACACCTGAGACATTTGATCTTTTTGATGATACCATCATAATGTCAGAAGGACAGATAGTTTATCATGGGCCCCGTGATCATGTTCTTAAGTTTTTTGAATTTTGTGGCTACATGTGTCCGAAGCGTAAGGGCATTGCAGACTTTCTGCAGGAGGTTATCTCTAGAAAGGATCAAAAACAGTATTAGGAGAATCTCCTCAGGTTGGGAAAAATACAAGTTCAAGGACACTTTCTGGTCCAAATTCAAAGATTGGGTAGCACACCCACTGTGTCACATAACATGGTATATTGCAGGAGACGCCCCTGGGAATGAATTGGAATGAGTGCAAAAAGATAACCGCAGGTTTCTTCTTGTTGTTTATTGAGTTGGAAATCTGGAGAGAACCATAAAATTCTACATTGAGTGTTTAGGAGTGAAGTTGTTAAGACAGGGACATTCCCGAGGAGAAATACTGAAAGGATTTATTTCCTTGGATATGGACCGGAGGACTCTCATTTTCTTGTGGAGTCGATTATAATTATGAAGTTGAAAGTTATGATATCAACACATGGTTCAATAATTTGCACTTTGAATCGGACTCTTCCACAAAGAAGCGTATGTGTATGCGTCGCCTTGAAAATATAACTCTACAGAACACAAATGTAAGAATGATAATCGTTAGTGGAGAGTTTTTCCCCAGTCTTAAAATGCTCAACCTGAAGGAGAACAAAGATTTAGTTGAAGTTAATTTAACCCTCGCCTCAACGCCGGAATGTTTTTCTCTGTCGGGCTGTAGCAGATTGAAGAGGATTTCAGGGATGTCCGATCTGGCAAAGCTGAAAGAGTTGGTGATAAATGGGTGCTGTGAGCTGGAAGAGCTTCCAAGTCTTGCATGTCTCAGTGCCTTGGAGCGGTTTACAGCCGATAAATGTTGGAAGCTGCATAACACCCGTGGCATTGAACGACTACAAGGATTGAAAGAGTTCAGACTTTTAGCTGACAACGGGGCCATATGGAATTGCTTTCATGGTTTGCAGAGATTCTCGTTGCAGGAGATGACTTTAGGTGGGAGAGCTGTATATAGAAGATTGGCAGGGGCGTGAACTGGCAAGCAGAAAAATAGCAGAAGCGTTACGAATCCAGAAGAGGCAGTCTCAGAATGATTCTTACGTTACGTCTACTCCTGGTAATAATGTCACCTACGTTGACGACGTGATCATGAAAGTAACGGCTGCATTCCATATTCCTTGAGGCACGTCGATTAGGGTTTCTATTGTGCAGAGACTGAGGATAATCTCCAAGTGGATGCTTCGGGATATCGCCTCCGAACGACATATCTAATTTCTCTATAGTAAAAACGGAATTAATAATGAGTTATTTTGAAGAGGAGGCGCCTCAGTTCTAAAGACGCCATTTTATTCTCAATCCGAGGGACTTTAAACACTTTTCTAATCATGGTTCAGCGGAATCCAATTTCCAAATTCTCTGATGGTTTTCCAGCCTGAACTCCAGCCTCTCTTACAGTTGATATGGGTCGTTTTCATTGACTCTGCCTGATCGGTGGAGCATGTCTGTTTCGTATGCTTGAAAAACCCCAAATACTATATCCAACAATTGTTTCAGTCACCAGGACGATGTCATGCGCTTAGGGCATGATGATAGTTACAGTGCAGACAAGGCCATGAAGGTTACAGTGGCTTTCAATGATTTCGGACCAAGCTGAGGTCGGCGCATGCCCAGGGTCTGTTTTGGCTACGCGCATGGGTAAAAAATGACATAGTCTTTTCTTCCGAATTATTCTGGCTTCCTGGACCCTGTTCAAAGCTAGGGTTTTAGTCCCAATATACACAAGACTTATGGAAGATCAGGATAGAAAGTATATTCTTTGGAGAATGGCAGGCGGGGATTTTACAATTTTTGCCTCTTCATGCGATCAAAGATATGGGATCTCTCATGGCAAGTAAATGGTGGGACGTTTTCATTGAATCCATGTTTTCCATACATAAGGGAACTTGTGACAGAGATTGAAAGCTATAATGATACTGATGAACTTTCACAGACAGCTCGGGGTGTTGAAGATTTAGTGACAGGGGCTTTTTATAACGAAGATTCTTTTTCGTCCAAGGTCGCATCAGAAACACACAGGAGTTCCTTGAATTTAAAGATGATGCAATGTACCACAGCATCCCTGGTAAACAAAAATCAAAATATTGATGGTTCTATAAATTCTTTTCCGTGGGATTCTAGATTAGCAGACATTGGAGATACTGGAACTACAATTGAGACAGATGCAGATTTGAGAAGTAAACATGTGATGCAAGGGAAATGCATGAAAGGGATTGCATCATCTGGAACTATAGATGATAGAGAACGTTTAAGCTCCTATAGTTTGAGAACAAAGAATAAAAGACGTAGCTCTTCTGCTTCAAATCGAAGGGTGAATAAGTGCACTGAAATTTCACCTGACCCTAAGGATGTGGGTGATCAGAGGAAGGCCGAGTTCTCCAAAATGCATGGCAGAAATAGGTACGGGTGAATTTATGAGGGATGCAAGGAGAGATTTGATCGTTGGCATTATACATCAGATTGGAAAATGAAGTTTCAGAAACATTGCTGTCATGATTTGTCAGAATGTTTTTTGTGTTAAGCATACACGAATTTCACCTCACGGTCCTCTTGGACTGTGTGGTCTAGAGAGCAATTGTCTTTGTCAAACTTGCTTTCAGTGCTTTCCTTTAGAGGTACAGAAAAAGATTGAACAGATAAATAAACTTCGCGTGGGACCATATGCAGCTGGTGATTCATTGTCACATGAGAAGAAAGGGAATAACGGAAACCTGTCTATCCGTTCAGAAATCCGTTACAACTGCAGAGACCATTTTGTCCATTTGTCAAAGCCATTGATAGCAGTTCGAGTAGCCTACAGAGCTGGCAGATGCACTCAGCAGTCGTAGAGTTCTAGAAGATAAAATGTTTCTTATTCCATGGAACTCAAGGAGTTTTAGGTTAGATTTTTTCTTTTTTTAAAAGAAGGAGATAGAGAAGAAAAGAGGGGGGAGGCGCGCATGAGCGCAGACTGAAAAAACTTCTTTGGAAGAGAGTTCCATTGTAATGACTGAGTTTTGTAAACCAGACTGGAGTAATAAAAATGATTTTTGCTTGCGACTGTGAAATTCATCACAATCGATTTCTTTCAGTATGTTTTCTTCTCTTTCAGATGTGTTAAAATTGTTTGGATTTCATTTATGTGTTTCCTTACTCAGAACTGAAATGTTTTACCATAGCCTTATGTCTTCCTTAATCCATTAAGACTGCATTACATTTTGTTTTCCTCTAATTGATGGGCTTCGTTACACTTTAGTACGACCACTACTGTAACGAAAGGGTTTGGGTTTTCTGCAAATGTTTATTTCCTTTCCTCTGCACCAGCTATTAACTGTGTAAGACCAATCTACATTTTCATAACTCCGCATGTATCCTTTGCTATGTTGGCCTTTCATTTTTCTTTCGCGTACCGCATCATGATTTATCAAAGCGCTGAAAGATAGACCTACTTTGCCTCACTTTCTGCAAGTCATTTAATCTCTGCTATTATCTCTTCTTTTCAGTTTTCATTTGACTCCATGCCCAATGGACCTTTTCCCCTGGTTTAATACCCAAACTCCAAAAATCTAAGACCATCATTTACCCATAAATCTGCCTAGCATTTCACACTTACTTCAATTTATTCCGTGACATTTTTCGAGAGATCCCTCTCAGGTTGGAAGGGGCAGCTCCCAATCCAAAGTGGTTCGAGGTTTCCTCCGAATTGATTTGCTACAGCCCATTTCAGTTCTGAGTGTCAACACATTTAATGATTTTACCATCGCATACGCCTGTTTTTCTATTATGTCATACTTCAGTTCTGCATCTCTAAGGCTCTTGCTAAAAAACGCAATCGGTTGTTCGAATCCTTCTTCATTCTTTTGCAGGAGCACCGCGGCAATAGTCTGTTCAGAGGCAAATGAGAAAATCAGAAAAGCTTTCAGATAGTCTGGGATCGCTAGCATAGGTTCCTCGCTTATGACTTTCTTAATATGTGTGAACGATGCTCTGGACTCGGTCGTCCATTTTACTTCACTGTCCTTTTTAAACATACCTGTGATCAATTTCACAATCTCAACGAAATTCAGGATAAACCTCCGTAAGAAATTTATTTTACCTAAGAAAGATTGAATTTCTTTTACATTTCTAGGAATATTTATAGTATCTATTGCTTCAATCCTCTTAGGATCAATCCTGATTCCATCCCTAGATACGATATGACCCAACAACTTAACTTCTCGCATGGCGAAATGTGATTTCTTTGGGTTTAAAGATAAACCAAACCTGCGGCATTTTTCGAAAGTCTGTTTAAGATGTATCAAGTGTTCTTCATCGGTTTTAGAGAAAATTGTCAAATCGTCGAGGTAAATGACTACGAACTTATCCCTTTATCCTATGAAAGCGATGTCCATAGCACGCTGGAATGTGGCCCCTGCATTCATCAAACCAAAAGGCATCTTTTCATACATGAACGTAACCCACGGTGTGGTGAAAGCAGTTTTTTCTCTGTCTTTCTCATTCATGGAAATTTGATTATAACCAGAGAACCCGTCGATCATAGACATTCGGTTTTCTCCAACTACCTTTTCTAATACATGGTCCATTTTGGGCAGCGGATAGTTTTCCTTGATAGACGACGTATTTAAGTTCCATAAATCCACACACAGACTGATTTCCCCACTCTTTTTCATGACCGGGACTAGGTTTTCTACCCAGTCTGAGTATCTCAAAGGTACGATTATCTTCACGTTTAAAAGTTTCTTAACTTCTTTTTCAATCACAGGTAACAAAATGGGGTTGAACTGTCTAAGATTTTGCCTAAACGGTTTAAATCCAGGCTTCAAAGGTATCTTGTGATCAATTATAGAAGTGTCATATGTTCTTAACTCATCATAAGACCAGGCGAAAACATCCTTATACTATCTGAGTAGGTCTTTATACTTAACTTTCACTTCGGGAGGGAGGAACTTGGATATTTTTACCACTCTGGATTATTTTCCAGTTTCTATATCACAGTCCTCCACTTCTTCTAATTGGGGTTGTAAAGTGGATTTTATAGGTACATCGTTCTGATCAAAAAGTCTTTCTAAAGGAATCAACCCTTTTGGAATCTAGTTGTTTTAAGGACTAGCATACGATGATCCGCAATTTTTTCTCAAAAGGATTTGGGATCTTCCCCTTCTTGCATGATCCATATCGGGTCATTTTGATTTTCTTGGTCTGCGTGAGTCTCAAAGAATTCACCGACTACTTCAAGAAACTTCTTGATTTCTTCATCATCCTCAAAGACCTGCCAATGCTAGATATTGTCTGGTATGGATGGTCTGTGTCTGATTTCAATGTGATACTTCAATTTGAAAGTCATGGGAGGGGAGAAGGTTGAAGCTACTTTATCCAATGCATCACCATGTAAATTCTCTATGCGAGGGATAAAGTGGACATTTACGGACAAGAAAAAGTTTTCCATGAGATCCCAGGAACAATTTATGTATGATCTTAATCTAGGATGCTTGGCTTGGTACTATCGATTTATCTGTTTGACTATTAACTCTGCATCTCCATATACCTCTAAGTTATTTATTTTTAGCTTTTTAGTAGCTTCTAATCCTAAAACCAGGGCTTCGTACTCACATACGTTTTTAGTATAATCAATATCCCACTGCAATCGGTAGGGAAAAGGAACAACAAATTTACCTTCGGGAGCCACTAAAAGCACTCCTACACCCGCCCCTTCAAAAGATGAAGCATCGTCAAAATAGCTTTTCCAGACACCGGTGTTACACAGATCCTCTGTCATGTAACTTGATTCTTCTCGCTCTATATTGTTTTCCTCCAGAAAGCCATCTAAACCATCATCAAAAGAAAAGATACAATTTCCCAGATCTTGGTCCGCGATGTAAATAGGGAAATTGTTTGGGTTTTGAGGGTCGCTCACTGTATATGCTAATATCGTTTCTCTGTACAACCGAGTAAACTGACCACCAAACATAGGAATTTTGGCGAACATCATATCCAATTGAAGAGAACCCCCCAACTTGGCTACCCATGACCTAGAAAACAATAAGCCATACTTAGGGGGAATATCTGCAATAACCATATCCATCAGGATACTCTTAACCGGGACCTGCGCCAGGGTAACTACCAGATCCTTTATCATCCCCATACACTTAACCCTTCTTGAGTCAAAAGAGTAAAGATCCCCATAAGGTATGGTGATCTAGAGACCCAACTTGTCCATAATAATCTTAGGCATAGTGTTGTGGGAGGCTCCAGAGTCTAACATGCAATTATGTAGCAATTGATCATACACATTTAGAGTGATATAAAAGGGAGAAATGGTGTCTTTGGCCCCTTCAAAATGCCGACCAAAAGTGATGTTAGGTTTGTCATATTCCATGTTTAAAACATCAGACTGGTTTTCTAGCTCAGAGACACCCATCGCTTTGGTAATCTGCTTCCGATAAACGAGGTTTTTTGCTAATTCTACCAAAGGAATTGGTATCTTAATTTTATTTATTTCATTTTCAAAACTGAAAGTTCCGCTCACCTTGTTTGTTTCTTTGGTTGAGACTTTCGAATCCTTCCTTTCCGACTTATTCATTTGGACCGCTTTATTACTCATGGTCCTGGTTGAAGACATAATTTTATTTACTGTTTCGGTTCCTTGTGCTTGGGTTTTAACTTTTTCCTGTCTGGACTCTTGTGTGTTTACTACTTTAGTTTTGTCGTTGGCTAATAAGGTCTCTTCCATTGTAGGCTCATAAGTTTGACCCCTTTGGAGGATTTTCTTGGGTTCAGTAGTTGAGATGGGCTTACTCTTAGATCTTAAGTTATACTTGGGTTGGATCTCAGCCATTGTCATCTTAGTTTCTTGTTGAGATCAGTGTGATCACCTTATTCACCCTTATTTGACAGTTGTTGCGTGTTTAGAGATTTTTCATAGTCTTCTCGAGTCAGATATGGTTGAGTGCAGTCATCACCGAAGTTCCTGACATCATTATCCGAATCTCTGAAGTCTTGAAAATAGTTTGCTCCTATAAAATTTTCATTCTTTAAGGGAGCTTGTATTTTTTGATCTTCATTTTTTATTTGTCTTTGCTGGTTCAGGGGGTTGGGATTCCTCTTGAAATCCTTTTTGGGGAAAGAGTTAGCTTAGGCCTGTTCGAGCTCCATTCTAGATATTTTATTAGACAATTCTTTAATTACTCTGTCCATATCGTCTAACCTATCATCTGCGGATCTATTAGACCCTAACGGACCTGCTTGTTCTCTAAAGCATTTGGTCTCTCGGTTTTTCGTTTCTAATTTATCTTTAAGCTTACCCGAAGCCATCATATTAGACTCTATTTCTACCGCATCATCCTGCATTAGGTTTAGGGTGGCCCCCCTTCTTTCTCGCAAAAGGAGTGCAAAATCCAGTTCGGAAGCTCCAACGAAAGTTACTTTTCCTGTGGGTTGGGACGGTTTAACCTCAGCTGGGATTTTATTATACAGTTTATTGAATCTTTGAATAAATTCCATGACTGTTTATGAATTCTTTTTTCTTAAAGACCCAAATTCGGTTAAATAATATAGATGGTATTTTCTCTCGCCCCATTGTCTAAGGAAAGCATCTTCCAAAGCGTCATAAGACAAGATAGATGCTGTAGGTAGGCTATGAAACCAAGTTCGGACCTAGCCTTCGAAGGTTTGGACAAGAATTCTCGAATATACGTCCTCATGTTCGATACCTAGAATATCTGCGAATTGATCAAATAAATTAATATGTTCGGCCGCAGTCATATACCCTTCCCCGGTGAATTTTGGTAAACTTTTTATGTATTTTTTGGGAAGGTCGTCTAGAGGGACGAGCAATACTAAGGGAGCATATCTAGCTGCAACTTTCGCAAACACTCTGGGAGGTGGGGCAGGCCCTTGGCCTCCATCTCCTCCTAGAGGGGATCCTCCTCCTCCTCCTCCGATAAACCCTCCACCTCCTCCTCCGGCGGCTGCCATCGTTATTTGTGGAAAGTTTTAAAAGGGGGTTCAGAAAATTAAAAGTGACACTTTATTTTCTTCGCGAAGAGGAAAATCTAATGAGGAAAGATAAGGAACACGAGGACTCGGTTCCTCGGATTTGCAAGAGATGAAATCAGGAGAACCAATGGGTGTGGGAACCGAATGCGTAACACACTCTTAAAAATTTGGTGAGGTCAGGAAATTTAACTAAAGGAAATATGGTATGTCAATTGTTGACGAACTTTCAAGAGGACCCTTTCCTTTGTGTACTAAGCGGATTGTCGGATAAATCTCACTCCTAACTTCGGAACAGTTTGGCGTTAAAATTTTAGTATCAAAGAGAGGACTGCATGAAGTTGAGGGTTCAAAAGAACTCTTAGTCTTCAGCTGTGGAGTTTTAAGTTTGTAAACTGCAGCAGTTGGCTTAAGAGAGTCTCTCGCCTTTAGAATCTTTTCAGGATTAGTAACGGCCGTAGTTTGCTTACCATCCGGGTTTTGTTCGGTATTCCTTCGACCGGATGCCAGCTTATTATTTGTGGAGTCACCAAGTGAAAGATTATCAATCCTTAAAAGGTGTGTACTCTTTGTTTACTATCAAAGGGTAACACTTTCAATGAAAAACAAATGTCGTTTTCCCAGGGAAAAAGATTTCGTAACTTCGGTCCCTGACAACGACGCCAGAAAGATGTTGTTCCAGAGTCTGTACTTAAGGATTAGAAGTATAGTGTCTAGGCATTCGAAAGTGGGTAAAAGGTGGAGAAGGGAGAAGCGTCAACCTTCGGCGAAGGAAAATAAGGAAGATTTCTATGTTGGCGTCATCTAGCTTCCAACTATTATTGGATAGTTATATCATGTTCAATCACAGCCCATGAATGTTCGAGTTCAACCTGGGTAGTAGTTGTTTTAAGAATAGTGTCAAAAAGGTTTAAGGCAATGTGCATTTGATTTGATAATCCGGGTTCAGTATTAGGTTGTGTTGGTACAGGGACAGTCATGGAGGAACAGTAAAATAACAAGAACTTCAGGGAGAAATTAAGTGTTGTCTCAATTTGGTCATATAAAAGAGAATTTACGATTTCAGAAATAAAACGGGGTGAAAATCAAAGGCTCTTTCCCGTAACTGAGTTATATCTTAATAAAAGGTATGAGGTGGGAGAAAAACATTTAGCTGTCTATGGTGTAAGGCTCCTAGCAAGGGAGAATCTCACGTATAAACAGGAGAGGAAAATTGTAAGGAAATAACCGATGTAGCATGAAATATGTATAGAATTCTGAAAGTGTTGACTGGTCTTACACACGCTGATAGTTGGTACAGAGGAAAAACAGTAAACAATTGCAGAAAACCAAAATTCATTCGATATAGTAGTGGTCGTACTAAATTATAATGAAGCATTCATCTGTTAAGAATATGAAATGAAATGAAATATGAGATATAAGAAAACAAACTCATAACACAGTCTTGATGGAATTGAGAATCTTCAGATTTTCTTTGTATTAACTCTTAAAATATAAAACTCTGTTACAATTGACACAAAAAGGTCCAGCCTTTTTATTTTCTTTCTGTGGTATATTTATACAGTTTTACAAATAAGATAGAATCTCAATCGTCACAAAATTTTGGTTATGACAGGGAGGAGAGAAATCGCTCCATTTATTCTTCTCTGTCTTCAATTGGTGCTAGACATTTGTCCTCACGCGTGCTCATTACAGGCGACACATATTTCAACCAACTGAAATATCAGCTGCGACGGTTCTGCTTGATAGATGGCTTCAAAGAAGTAACATTCTCGGTCTAGCTGCTGCAGCCTGTCTTCCATCTGTTTTTCTATGATGTCGATGGTGCATAATTGCGCACTTGGTCTAATCATGCATTTGTCAATTTGGACTATGTCCACCATAGTCACTTGGGAAATCTCGGCAAAATCTCTTTCCTCTTTTTCCTTCAGATCAAGCGAGATTTTTCCCATATCCATTTGCATCAATGCCTCGACATTACCTCCGCTATCAATGCCTAGCAGATCGCCATCCATAGAACTAAAATCCTCTTCTAAGGAATTCGTTATCTTTTTGGATTGTTGCTTGCCTTCGGCGATGTTGCACTCCCATTCTTTTAATAGAATGTTTCCTCTGGTTTGTTTCGAAATGGTGAACCTGGGAGTACTTCCCGAACCCCTGTTGTTTGTGGCTATCACAACCTCTTGAAAGGCAACCTGAACTACTCCAGCTTCCCTTTCTCTAGCAGATAAGTTCTCCGAAACCTGGTTGACTAGAAAATAGTTGTCTCGGATCGCTTCTACCTTGGCAAGCAAATTTCGTTGTGCCGCAGAAACTCTGCTCCAAATCTCAATCGCCTGGGATTTGAACATCCCAATGTTTATCATTCTGTGCTCGACGATCTCCACCCTAGACTGTAACTGCTCGATCAAATCCCTTTGTTGGCTCGCTTTCATTTGGCCATCCCGGACCATCAGCTGTGCTTGCTCGAGCTTAGTTTTGAGAAACTCTATCTCATTTTTATCAGCCAACCTGGCCTGCTCTATTCCTACGCTTGCCTGGTCTTTAGCAGTCTCTATTTCTATGGCCAGTCTGGCTTCAAGGGTCCTAATGAGGCAATTTTTTCGTTTAAGCTGGTTTTTTAAGAGCCCGACTGAAAATTGTTTCGCCAAGGCATAGGCTCCTAATGTCCCTGTTATTTCAGTCGTGAATTGTTCATTCTTCTTGTCTTTTCCATCAGTTATAACTTTATATTTCTTGGCAGTTGACTCTCCTTCCTGATAGAATTCCATTTTTACTACTGCCTTTCTCTTCTTATCGAAGAAAAACTCATTCAGAGGGAGTTCTTCTACCCTTATAGGCCTCAAATCTTCATTGAATATCCATCCTGCATCAATATTTCCCTACGTCGACTGCAAGGGGGTAACTTATGTGATAGGTTCTCTGATTTGCTTCACTGATTTTCCCGAAGTAGTGACTGGACTCTGCTTCTTCAGTAGGTCGAGAGTCTTTATCTCTTCTTTCAGAATCTTATTTTTCTCTCCCTCGTCCTGGTGTTTTTCTTGATCAGGAGTCACATCCTTAGAGCCTTCGACATCTTTTTGTTTCACCTCCGACGTACTCAGACCCTCACCTCACAACACTGCGAGAAGACAGCTATGTCGATGTTCCTAGAACTTCAAAACATCCGCTCTTTCCTTGGGTGCCAAGGTTTGTATCCAAGCTATAATCTTAGCATAGAACCTTGCACCTTGGAAAATGTCATCCGAGGGTGAATTCTTGTGCTCAAATCTCTTGAGGCCATAACTGGCCAAATGATTCCTCATGACCCTTTGTGAATCGTGCTTCTTGTATTTAATGGAGACCAAATTTAGGTCTTCCAGGGCTGCTGCCTCAGCTTTGGCATGCCCAAAATATAATAAAGAATATGAATTTAAATGTATAGGAAAAGGTGGCCATACCTTCTTTGAGTATCCTTTAAGCTCTTTTCTTATACCACCAATTATTGTTTCCCTAGCGACCTTACAACAAGCCAACTTGTCGAGAATGAACAATGGCAATGCATGCGGGGGGACCGAAGCCCCGAAAACTTGGAGGTATGAAAATTATGCTTCTACATACCAGTCTGCTATGCTGCTCAGATTCGTTACTATGTTTTCTGAGATCCTGGGTGGCAGGTGACCAAAAATGGTGACATGCAGGGGCACCATCACCCAGTTAAAGATTTCATACACAAAATTTTCTGCCTTGTTTTCCCATAATTTTGCATGATAAACATGTATGGGTTCATCTTCTGCTGGAGTCCAACTCCATCTCATTAAGGGAAATGCTATCAAAAAACAAACTGCGTCCATAATGTATGCAGACATGAAGAATGAAGACGCCTTCCCATTCTCTTTCTGCGCCCGATACTCTGTGACCCGACTAGTCAAGCTATCAGAAAGCATCTTTTCCTAGTCGAAGGAACTTCCTTCGGTGACCCGAAACATTAGAGGCACCCTCGGAAGAAAAACATGTGAAGTGTCCTCTCTCCCGTATAACCTGCATGTGATCATGACTACATATTTGTATTACGGTTCTAAAGAAGTGATTGAATAGATTCCATGGCTATCAGCTCTGAACTTTGCAGTGTTCGAAACCCAATCTTTTATTAAACTGGACATGGTTTTATCATACTGTACACATTCCTTCTCCTTGAACTCGTCCAAGAATTCAGTGCCATATGTGTAGTCGGACGTCGTCGACAGCTTATACATGGCTTGCAGATGTTCTGGCCTGAAAGTCCCGATGGTGTCCTTCTACTCGTTCATGATGGTTCTGGTCGGTATGTCCACATGGTCTAATGCCCATCGGACCATGTCATAATATGGAAGAAATCGTGGCCTAGCTGCTACTTTGTGCATTCCGGATTGGATGACTATTTTGTACTTGGTGGTTATATCATATTTTTCATTGTCACTGGAGTCATTGGAATAATCCACCAATTCTACCTGTAGAACATCCGAAACGAGCGACCAATTCGGGACCGATTCGATACTTCGAGGTGAAGTATCAGCGACATTGTCTGAGCCTTGTCCCAAAAACTCAACATTGGCTTTGAATGTTTTTCGCGGAGCCATGAATGGAGATTGTATTTTAGCTCTTCTGCGATAGAAATACGTATACATACATAAGTCAGTGTGCTCAGAGATAATGTGCTCTGCGTGATATGAAAATGAATTTTTTATAATGAACCACAACTCTTATATATATTAAAAAACTCGGTACCTTTCAGAACAATTCTTTCAAATCATGTTTAGAAATAAATTTTGCCATAAAAATCTGATTTTATATTCATCGATTTACCCAATTTCCTCATTAATGCCATAAAATTTTGGCGGTTTAAAACGTCAGTTGGCGTATGGAAAGGAAAATGTTACCTCGTAAATTGTGCAAGCATCGAAACATGGGATATGTACTAATTTATCTTAATTAGTCCGGTTTTACCAACTTTAATCAATATTTCGGTACTCGTTATATCGGGGATTTTACTTTAACATTTTGAATCTCTAACACCCAAGACTGCGATGATTGATTTTGGTTAATAAAAAGGTAATCATGATTTGGGGCTTGATTAATTTCATAATTATTATATTCCTCATATCGCGACTCGGAGCTTCGAAAATAAGTTTTCGAGAGGTTTGCATGTCGATTTGCGAAACTGCGAGATCGTGATAACATGACTTAATTAAAAGGGAAAATAATCTTGGATTAAGTGATTAATTAATTACGTTTATATCCTTATCATGATTTCATGAGTCGGGGTTTAGACGGTGTAACTTTTGAAAAGGAAAACGTCGAGTGGCAAAATGCCGACAAATTTTTTTGCCATGGTTTAGCTTTTACTTTTAACCGTGACCCCGGTTACTAAAATAAGGAATTCGTGTTCTTGGATATCAGGGCTATGACAATAAAATTTTGGGTTTGGCGAACACCGAGGTGCGAAACCCCGACGACAATCAATCATGTGTTAGGGAAAACTTTACCCTCGTTATTGTCCTAAGTGAAAAATTAAAATGATTTTGCTATTTCGTAGCTCGGGGCGTGTGAACTACATGACTTATAGTATCCTACCTACGAGATCCCAAGGTAGAACAAAAGAGGAAACATTTTTACGAAAGGTAGGACTTGCCTCGAGTGTACAATAATTATCGCTGCTCGCGTGATAAATCTTTCAAAGATTTTGAAACCTCAGAGGGAAAATACGAAAACCATATTTCGATTTCAAGCATTAAGAATGAAATTTTTTACGGGCTAGAAAAACAAAGGCAGATCCAACAGGGAGGAAGGCCCTTCTAGTATCATTCTTAAGTATTTCATGGGGTAGTTTTCAAATATCCTACCTATGACAAGGATATCTATTCCTTGGTACAAGTTGTCAAAAAGTGTAAACACTATCTGATGGCCAAGGAGACCATCTTTCACACATATCACCAACCACTACAATATTTGTAGGCCCAAAGTAAGCTACAACAAACTAGACATTACAAGTGGATGAGGATTTTACAACAGTTTCATTTGGTCATAAAGTATAAGAAGGGTAGCAGAAAAAATTTGGAAGGAATTATTTAACGACCACCAACATCAAATATTACAAATTTGGGAACTATGATGCATATGGATCCTTTTACCCATCATGCATACAAAGAGGCATACATAGAACATGGGGAATTCAAGGATGTTCTTCAATATCTACAGGATCAAAATCATATAGAATAAGGAAACAACAAGGTTTACTATCATTTCAATAATGGGTTATTCTTCAAGCATGACACACTCTGTGTTCTTAAAGGTGAACGGTTGTAGCTTATTCAAGAGGATCACACCTCCAAGGTTGTAGGACAATTTGGTGTTGGGAAGACGGTCGCAAACTTATAGAGGTATGTATATTGCCCCAGAAGGATAGAAGATGTAGCATGATTTATTATAGGATGTATACTTTGTTGTGCCAACAAGTCCAACAATAGGAATCAAGTTCTATTCCATCCCTTACCTATACTGTAATGATCCCAAGCCAAATTCTTTCTTGGAATCACTAACTACTACTAATTTATTGAGTTTCTAAGTGCATACAAGATTCATCAACACATGG
>SNQJ01S0106000.1:11161-29821 GCA_010110895.2 Picea sitchensis | reverse complement strand
GGTGCACTGAGAAAACTTATTCTTTGAGGACACTTGCTCGCAAGTGATCTGGACTGTTATGATGTTAAAACATTTATCCTTGATTATGATGCGTTATGATAGATGACATGATGTTTTACTGCTTTGACGTAGACAAGTGCTATTGACTCAGTTTTATTGAGTGTGTAGGGTTTTGGACCTTGAGGATGCACAGGCATCAGTGGAACCCCTTCAACTCCGGATTGAGTCAAGGAGTGTGCTATTTGGGTTGATTTATTTACTATGATATTTCATTTATTTGATGATATGATGTTGACATGTTTTGACATGATTGTCGATGATGCAGGCTGACGATAGCTTGTCGACCAGACTCACATATGGAGTAAAGGGGCCACACACTATTTCCATAGAGGTTGAGGGAGAGGTGTGGGCAGTAGCCCTGCCACAACCTACTAGCACTCCCGTCGTGGCTCAAACTGTAGGTTAACGATTACCTAGTTCAAGAGGATCCACGATGTCGTGAGGGAAGACTGTGACAGTCGCTCGCGATGATTCTAAGGGGAGCGCAATAAGGAGGAGGCCTTATTCCTTAGATCCCTTAGTCTCCCACAAGTTCACCTAGCGGAGTGTTGACTCCAGGGGTTATAGATGTCTACCAATCAGTCAAGTTGGCGAGTGGTACTCTTGGAGCACGTGGTGCATCCAGAAGGGCACGTCGCGCAAAAGAAACACAAGAAGTGAGTGGCACCCTTGGATCACGTGGTACAACGTGAAGCGCGCGTCGCGCAAAAGAAACGAACGAGGCGAGTGGCACCCTTGGAGCACGTAGTGCATCCTGAAGGGCACGTCACGCTGATGATGATGAAGAAACAAACCTAGATGGCCCTAAGACTTTAAACGCCTTAAGAAATCCTTAAACAACTTCCCTAACTAAGTGTCGCCCAGTTCAGAATCTAAGTCATAAGTCTAAAATTTCTCCAGGGTAAAAATTTAGACTAACCTTAAGAAAGGACCCTAAGAATAAAAATAAAAATTTTAAACAAAAACCCACTTCAGTAATAGTTTAGTCTTCATAAAATTCTTGGGGTAAATGAAGAGAGTAAGAATTTAATTAAACTAAGAGATTTAAAAATTTGCAAAGAAGAAATTATTTCTTAACTTATGAAAGTACAAAAGATATTAAATAAATAATAAAAAGAAAAGATTTAATAATGCAACTACCATTTTGGGCTTTAATAAAAAGGGGAAAGAGGGAAATAATAAGAATTAGGAAACTAAGTAATGGAGGAAACTTAATAAAGGAAAGATGGGAACTTATGGTAAAAAGCACGGTCAACATAGTAAGGAATCTGCAATTAAGAACCTGCTAATCTGAGCTAATTTAGTAACATTTTTTTTTAGGAAAGTATTTAAAACATGTAAGGGGATCTAGGAACACCTAGGAGTAAATTTAGGAGCGACTCTAGGTGGGTGAGGGATTTGAGAATATTAATAAATTTAAAGAAAATATTTATTGGAGAAAAGAGGGGCATGGACGACACTTGTGCGATGGAGAATATTTAGAATATTTTGTTGAAACTTAATTTAAAATGTGAATTGGGAAAGTTGGTGGGTCTCAAAACACTATAAAAGAAAAGGGAGATGAGTAAGAAAGGGGATCGGCTATGAGCGTAACGTTACGCTGCCTGAATTGTGACTTGACTGATTACTTGTGGAGAGTTGGGATTTTCCAGCTCGGATAGAAGTGCTAGCTTGGCCTTGCGAGGCGAGCTGGGAAGCTAGACATACCATCTGGATAGTGTGTGGCCCCATTGTGGCTCAGGGGGCTAAGGAGGAAGCAGAGTACCCCTAGTGATTGGCTGGGAGGTACCGGTGAGGTCTCGACGGTCGAAGAGCGGGAGCGACTCGGAGCATGTGGACGTCCTTTGAAGCAGGCGAAAAGGCCACGGTATGTTCTTATTTAGTAGAGTAGATTGCAATATGATTATGCTGGGTTCAGAATATTCGATGGTAAATTGTTAGAAGTAAATGATAAATTATTTTGGATATATATGTATTTTTCCCCTCGGATAAGCTATATCACTAGTGGTAGACTTTGGTGTTTTTAAATTTTGGTTCAAATGATTCTAGTGTTGTTTGCAAGGATAGTTGGGTATAAATCTTGTAGGAGTGTAGCTTCAGACGATTTTCAGTTTTTGTATAAGTCCAGGTTGTTTTCAAAACATGTTGCCATAGCCAAAACCTTGCCTCGATCGGTAACTCAGTACATATTTTTATCTCTAGTTTAATTAGCGCTCAATCCTTTAACTTTGTCCCTTAGTGTTATGAATTCTCGACAAAGTTGAGTGGGCTCTGCATTTGTGGCGGAGTTCCTATCCCTCTGCATGGTTTAACCTAGCCTCACCAGGTCATTGTATCCCTGTGTCTGGTATCCATTTACCTCCTGCGCGTTGCACCCATGCCAGTGGCTTTGAGGAGTTTCCTCTCTTCCCGCCTCGCGTGTTAACACAGGCTGGTTTAAGTGGGCGTTGTTCGAATGGTCGCAACAGCCTTGATCTCACCTATAACAGCACGAAGGAGTCATCGCATTTGTATATTTTCAGAGATCATGTTGGTTGTTTATGCTCTTGTAGTTTCTAGGCGTTCTTGGGGGTTTCCTCCAATTCAAACAGACGATACACGCACACTTCCTGCGATTCAAACAGGTGATACCTGCATACTCATTTGGTAGTTTTTGGTCGTTTTTTTTACTAATGAATCATGGAGTCTCGAATGGTGGAATGCGTAAACTATATCCTTCGTCTATACATGTACAACACTGCTATTTTTATTGGCGAACAACTTTGTGTCGAATACCCTTCCGAGAATTCTCAATTATTGGCAAGTTGTTACTTGCGTAACAATCAAGGTTATCGTGCATATAACATCTCAAAAGGGACACAATCTGCACCATCTAGTTATTTATTTTCACTAGTATGCTTGACATGGGCCTTCTTCGTGAAGCAGAAGCAACATTATGTCCTCTCTTTCAACCTAGCGCAGAGGTTCCAAATGGTGTGAAAACCCCTTGAATTTGTCTCTGCCACTGTCATTAAAAATGTCCATTCCGTCCTGGCAAAACTGTGCCAACTCGGGATAGTTACTACCTGGCAATATGTATTAAACTCATAAAATTTCACCGCCTCTGCAGCAGTAAAAAGAATTCCCTAGAATAGCCCCTGCCAGCAGCGTTCAATCCGGACCTTCGCCCTGCAGTTTACGATTTAAAATTTTATTTACTTTTACCTCTGCAAGAGCGTGACCTGCGGCTATGGAAGGATTTTCCTTTAAGACACGGTCAGAGAATTCTGAGTTGACTCCTGACTCCGATAGTTACAATTTCTCCAGTTGCCAAGTTGATCATCCATACCTGGCACACATTCCCAGCCATCTCCTTGCTAACTTTCTTACTTTACTTGGCGTAGTGCTGGGCCACCAGTTTGTTTATGTTTGATAATTCATAGAATGTAATGTGGGTTATTTTATTGTATTTATCAGTGAACTGATATGGGAATATAAAAAGCGTAAATGATGACTATTATGGATATCATAAGTGTTGTTATGATTGGTAAAGAGATGCTTACTCTAATGTATTGTTATTGTATTATGTAATCATTAGGCCACTGTAATAGATTTAGATTGCTCTTGCATTATAAGATAGAATGTAGTGTTAGCGATATAAAAAGGGCAATGCTATTTTTAGTCTGATGTAATGTTATCATAACCCACAAAGGTAAGTAAGGATATCGTTATATTAGTGAAATATTCCTGAAATTTTGTTGATGTTATGAAAACATAAATGAGTATAGTAAGAGTATTGTTTTTCCAATGTAATATAGAGTGTAACTTCAGTGCAGATAACATATAATAGAAATGTCATTGTTATTCTAATTGCAAAGTTATTGTAATGAAAGGTAGTGTCAATATAATATTAGAATTGGATTATGTAAAGGTACGGTCATTGCAACATAAAAGAAAATGTAAAGTTAGAGTTGGATAACCTATAGATATAGTGGGACTATGTTTTTTTTTATTTGCAAAACTATGGTATTAAAAGGTAATGACATTGCAATTTTATCGTATGCTATGGATAATTTATTGTTACTAATGACATAAATGTAAGGCCCCCGGAACTAAGTACCATAATTTATTGTGATCCATTAAATGGGGATGTACCATCAATTAAAGTTGCTTAGTAATGGATGGCAATTAATTAGGATTGCTATTAAATAAATTTACAATATGCTCATGTTAATGCTAGTGTTCAAGTTATGTCAATTGTGGTAAAGATAAGGTTGTTTTAATGTAATGGATTATTGCAAAGATTACTTGATTAAAAATATACAATGGTGTTGTCAATTGTGGTAAAGATATGGTAGTTTTAATGTGATGGATAACTTGCAGGGTTATTGATTAAAATATACCATGGTGTTGTCATTTATGAAAAATATATTGTAGTTTTATTTTTATGGATATCACATATTGATAAAGGTGCCTGTTATTTTCGCAAGGTTAATGTGATATAAATGTAATGCGTTTATTATTGCATGATAACAGAATTGTAATGTTCATTGTTAATGATGAACTTATATGTTGAAATGTTCTTGAATTAAGCACAATAAAATTATTCTGAGTTAGTAAATGAAGGGTGTTGTTCTTTAAAATTAATGTGGTACTGGGTTGGTAAACCTTTCATATGCTTGGTCTGCTTGTGTCAGGCAGGATGTAGACACCTCCATGTTCCTCAGAACAGTAGCCATCCCTGAGACTTTAAATGGTTAAAATCGATGGGAACCTGGGTTTGAGTGTTGCTTATGTGTCTTGGAGGTCCTCACCATTGCAGGGTAGGAAGGGCAGGTAGTCAGTCTTTCTTATTGTCATTGATCGTCATTAAATGCATGTTGTTACTGTGGTACGTCGTGTGTCGTCTTGCTGTGTTCGTCTTGCTTGCGTTTTGTTCGTCATCAGGTTACTAGTTTCTGCCTGAGCAGTCAGCCAGGAGCCTATCTAACCTTCTCTCTCTCCGGAGCAGAGGACTAAGATTAAACGCCCTGCTTTCCTGTGAAGAAATAGTAAAATCTATTATTCTGGATTCTTCCTTATGCCTATGGTTGTTAATGCTTGCAGTTACTTGTTGTGCACCTTATGTCTTCTTGTTGTGATCTTTGTGGTTGCGTCTTGTTAGTGCGGGTGGCGACATTGAGTCAAGTGTGTCTGTTTCCTTTCTACATGCGCACACACACTTTAATAAACAAAAAAAATTGCACCTGTTATCAGAGTTGTGGTCGTAATGAGGAGGTTCGTTACATCAACAACCCTACAGTGTATAACTGTGCATTAACCAGGGGTGAAGGATTTGTTTTAATGTGTGTGTCTATATATATATATATATATATATATATGCACAATATCCTCTCTAGGGTTTTAAGCATAATTTATGCAGGCTCCTCAAACTCTTAATCCATCCTCTTCGCCTGCAATTAACCACCCTTCACTTTTCTATTTACCAATTGGCAATGGCGGCATCCTCCTCCACCCCTGCAGATTCCAACAACAATCAGTGGTATGAGGTATTCCTGAACCATCACAGCGTTGAAGTGAAGAAAAGATTAGCCAGGTCTCTCTACCTTCGCCTTCACCAAAAAGGTTTGAGGGCCTTTCTGGATCAAGATGAATTGCAACCGGGATACAATTTTCCTTCACAAATAAAAGATGTTATTAGAACCGCCTCCGCGCATGTGGCGATCTTCTCCCCCCGATATGATGAATCATATTTGTGCCTACACGAGCTTGTGCTGATGTTGGAGTCAAAGACTCCTATTATTCCAGTGTTTTACCATGTCACGCCAGCCGAGGTTCGACGAATGCAGGTCAATCTTGGTAACTATTCTCAAGCCCTACAAAACATGGCAAAGAAGACAACTCCTGAAGGGAAGTCGCAATATTATTCCGACACTATTGAAAAATGGATAAATGCACTTTCTCAGGTTTCATATAACAACGGTTTCGAGCTGGAGGTGTGCAATGGGTGAGAACTCAAGCTTCCCTCTGTCGATATGGTAGTATTATGTTTGATAAATAGAAAGCCGTTTGTTTCTCACTAGTTCTATTTATTTTCTTCTTAATAACTAGCGAGGAGTTGGAGCTGGAGCTGCTAGATAAGGTGGTTGAATGTCTGTCGAAAATGTTGGAAAAATCAGACTTGCACGTGGCTGACTATGCAACCGGTTTGGATTACAAGCTCAAAGATTTTGAGGATAAAGTCCTGTTGCAGCAACAACAAAGAGGAAAACCTTAGATCTTGGGGATCGTAGGGTTCGGTGGTGTAGGGAAGAAAACGTTGGCGAAAGAATTCTTCAACAGAAAGAAATCAGATTAGCTTAAATCCTTCTTTTTATTTGAAGTCAAGGAAAATGCAAGCTCTTTAAAATCGTTGCAGAGTCAACTTTTTAAGAACTTGATGGGATTGGATAAGCAGGTAAACAGTATTGATGAAGGTAAAGCGATGCTCATAAAGCCTCTCAAATCTTTTAACGCCTTAGTTATTTTAGATGATGTAGACCATGTGGATCAGGTCAGAGCATTTTTGCCAGTTGAAACTCATGATCTGCGTTCAGGGAGCTTAATACTGATTACATCTAGAGATAAGGGTGTTCTCAGAAGTGCAAGGGTGGAAAGATCATCAATTTATATGCTAAGTGGGATTAACACAGAAAACTCCCAAGAGCTTTTCTGCTCCCATGCCTTCCACAAAGCCAATCTGCTCCAAGGATCTGAATATCTGATAGATAAGTTCTTATAATCTTGTAGTGGATTTCCCTTATCTCTAAAAGTATTAGGGGCATATCTTTATGGAAAAGAAATATCAGAGTGGGCAGACGAATTGGGGAGCCTTCCCAGTGAAGTAAAGAAAAAGCCTAAAATTAGTTATGATGCCCTCGATAAAGAGGAACAACAGATGTTTTTAGACATTGCATGCTTTCTCAGAGAACAAAACAGGGATGCGACCATAAGCATATGGAATGGATCAGGATCGAAAGGAAGGCGAGGGTTTCAAAATCTACAAGACAGATGTCTTGTGGAAGTAGACAGTTGGAATGTGATACATTTGCACGAGCACCTACGTAATTTGGGAATAGATGTCGCTGAGAAATCGTCGCCCTTTCGTCTTTGGCATTGGACACAGAGTGTCATTGATGATTTGTTACAACAATCATCTGTAAGTGTTCAGTGATTCAATCCTTTAAATATCAATTCTTTATTTGGTAAAATTTTGGAATCAATTCTTTAGTTCGACGTTTTTCAAGAATAACAATAGTTTTAATTCATAGTTTGTATGGATGATCGCTTTTCAAGAATGGTGAGGTACTAACTGCAATGCAGGGAGAACTTAAGATGCTTCGTAGTGAATATAATAAATATAGCGATTATGTCCTGGACCGTATTGGCACGATGAGATTGCAAATTCTTGATACTGAAGCTGATGTCTTGGAGGGCGAGCAATATCCAGCCTGCTGCAGAGTCTTTTAGAATCTGTTAGCAGGATGCCCATCCATGATGCCAAGGAGCATGACCATCATGCCGCCACCCTCGACGTCCGCGCTCAGTGCCGGCGACCGCCCTCCAGCATAGGAAGGGTTGTTTCTGATTCCGTTTCGGTTGTCTTAAATAGTACATCGCAGGCGCCTCCATTGCCCAATGCAACTGCATTCAATAGCACAATCACGATACTCATTAATGAAATGAACGCAGGCAAACAGTCATGTTGATTCGGTGAAGGGACGAAAACATTCATGGTGGATTGTTCGATTTGAATTTGATGAGTCGACTGTCATGGTCAATTTGAATTCGAATTTGAGCACGCCCATTGTTAAAACATTCAATACCATTATGTTTATTCAATACCATTCCATTCATCCGATTTTGAATACACTCTGAAAGCATGACATCTCGGACCACCTGTTCTGATGCGGATCTTCTATTCCGGAAGTGGCTGATTTCTTGGGCCCCGTAGAGATCAAGATGACGAAAGACGATTGTGGTCGAGGGCTTGGGGCTTTATGCCAAACGAGAAATAAGCACCGGGCAAATTTTGCTGGTAAGCAACGCCGTTGCAGTTGCTTCTGGGGATAATTCGGCCAGGATCAATGTGGACCATCGGGGAAGCATTAATCTGCCATCACAAAAAGAGCTTCTTGCGGTCGTAGTTAGTGCTTCCAGGAAATCGCAGAGATTGCTCTAGCAGCTTTATAGTTTAGAAGACTACTCTGACTCTAGTGGCCTGGATGTTCCAGCAATTGATCTGTTTAAAATGGAGGGGAAAATGTCTCTAAGCAAAGAAGGTATTTTTTACTCAAGACGCATTTCACAGGTATAATCAAATATCAAACGTAGAACACAAAATGTAGATGTGACGGGTCTATGCATAGATAGACCGTCAAATTTCTTATTACCAAGAGTTCAAATAGAAATTAATAGACTTTCTTTTACTTTCGTGGATGAGGGGTAGATGAAACAAGAAATCAGTTGGACTTTCGAAAAATAGATAGCAAATACAAAGCTAAAAATGAAAGGATGACTTCAGTTTCTCAACCTGAGAAGATGAAATCGAGAAAGAAATATACGGTATCTGGGTAGCAGGCCAGCTTTTCCTACTATGAAGAAAATATCTTAGTTGATGATCGTTGTTAGAGTAAGTCTGGGCCACGAAAGATTAATTCGTTTTATGTTTAAGGGAGCATTAAGCACTTGCCTGTACAATATTAAATGTTCTATGTTGAGGTGTGTATTATTACTACACAACCTAATATGATAGCATTCTTAGTACTTAGTGCTTTCCCTTACTTTTTAGGTAATTGCTAAAAATTTTATTTCTAAATATATATTCAATGTTTCACTTTGTAATTAATTGTTAAAGTTATTAGTAAAAAAATATAAAATTTTGTAATTAATTATTAATGTTTGCGAAATAAATGGGTGTATGATAATTGTATTTATTATTTAATCTTTGTTTGCCACTTAGGATTGTTATGTAATTTGGAAATTTGAATTTGAAACTTTTTCTATAGGAGAATATGGTAATATTTTTTTTATTTTTTTTAAAATAGTTTATGTTTTCGGTTTTAAGTTACATTAATAATAAAGTAGATAATGGATAAAGGAAAAAAATCAAACAATTAAATTTAAGTCTTTTAAATGAATATTATTATATTTTAATTGTTAATTATTGATGATATTTTATGATAAAATTGTATTGGAAATTTTAAGAAAATATGATAATATGTCGATGATTATGTAAACATGATATTAACAACTCAATTAAACTCATTTTGGATGAAAATTATAATAATATGTGTTTTTAATATTTTTTCATTTTATTAGACAAGTTTTGGATATTATTTTCATGTCAATTTTGCGTGAAATACAATTAGAAATTGTTAGAATTACATAAAAATACAATTAGAAATTGTTAGAATTACATAACTGTAATTTATCAATAATTATATGGCAGTGAAAACAATTTCACCAATAATTATATTGCTAGATTTCACTGATAATTACAATAAGGATCAAACTTTTCTTCCTCAAATATTAGATTCTCATATCCACTTCTATTGGGGTTGCCTGATAGGCAAGGAGGAAATTGTCAATGTTATTAGAGTTGTAGGAAGGGAAATTCGAGGGGTTTCTTGGACCAGAGAGAGTATAGGTCATTGTGGGATCTCTATATAGGTGTGTAGTTTCTCCCCCAAATATAGGTATATCAACGTTTCCCTTATATTATCGTACACAATCCCTTATATCGATTGAATGTTGACATAAGATAAATTTGAGTAAAACATAAACTGAAGGAATCTCAAAAAAATTAACTGAAAGAGCGGGAATTTGAAATTCCATGCCTGTCATCGATAATTTCAACCATCTAAATATCATAGTTAATTTCAAGAGATACCGTACAAGAGCACTTTGATTTTTTATTATTAGGAGTAGGCTAACTCGGGAGCAATCTTCCCTCCCGAGTGTCCTTACTCTGCTAGGTAGCTTTCTGACGACCCCCTATTCGTGTTGTGGCACTATCCCCTAAACATTGCCAACATTTTGTAGCATGAGAGACTTGACGTAGATGAAGTGTTATGAATTCAACTGCAATTAAATCGAACTTAATTACCACCCATCATCGTCGAAGAGACTTGACATATATGAAGTGTTATGAATTCATTACAACTAAACTGAGCCACCAACCAATCGTTGAAAATAACTAAGCCAACGCAGAAGCATGAGATCAGAATTTGAAGAAGCGCAATGCAGAAGGGGTAAATTTTTCTTGTCTCGGATCTTACCAACTCTATTGCTACTTTCAGAAGAAGATCCATGCTCATTTACGAAAATTGATATCACCAGATGAATCGTTGGATAGAAGTCTCGAGTCACTCACGACTATATCACATGTTTCTTAATGTGCAAGTAATTTGGAAGGTAACGATATATATATATATATATATATATTGACAAACTTGGTCTATCTTGACAAACTTCCCCCCTTTAAGCAGTTGTGAAACAAATATCAAATTTATATCTTGACTTCCATATATGCGCATATATGGAATCATGCATATATGGAACCCGACTTCCGTATACATGTATATATGAAAGTTTTCTTTCGTAAATGCGGATATCTTGCACAACTGCTTAAAGGGGGAAAGTTTGTCAAGATAGACCATGCATTCTATGAGAGAGATGGTGAAGGGAAACCAAGAATGGTTGAGATGACCCTCACTAGACTAGTACCTACTGGGTGTAATTGCTCAGCAGTCCTTTGACCCTGAAATGAATTACTAGTCAGGCTGGTAGTTGGAAGGCCATCCTCAAGAGTTAATGAGGAGATGGGGCAGGGTACCCATCTGAAAAGATTCCAAGCCTAACCATGAATTGGGATTCATACCCACACAACCCTGTTGAGGGAGGCAAGAAGGAAGGTATTTTGGGGACAGAGACAGATCTGCGAGATATCAAAGTAGAGGAGACACTCTCTCGAGAAGAGCAGGGAAACATATTTTGACTCTAAAGTTGAGAGGAAAAAGATACGAAACAAGCTCGATCTAGCTGTAAGAAGCCAAAGAGAGGGTTTCACTACAAGCTAATAAACGAGGTTGACAAGTGACTTAGGGAGTACTCATGCAAACCTCCTTGCTTGGAGCAAAGAAAACCAATGGCCACATTCCTGTGGGAGAAGGAGAGTAACCTTTGTCCCTGACTGTTGTGGAGCACAAAGAAATAATCTCTAAGAGGATCATGGTTTAGCTCGGGGGTGGCCAGTGGTAAATCTAGTAGGAGTGGTTGTGCCTATGGTTGGGAGTAAAGCATGGGAATTATGCACTCGGAGCAACAATAAGAGGAGCCTTGACCTAGTTTGCAGAGCGCTTGCCGATAAGAAGGTTGCAATCTTTCTAATCTTCATATTGAATAAAAGAGTTATTTCCTATCCCAATACATGGTGTCATTATGCTTTTATTGATTAATGCATCTATGTCTATATCTGAATATTGAAAGTAACAAGTAGAGATTATATATTTGTAGCATATTTTCCTAAGTGTTCTTGCATATCAACTTTGGGAGCAGATCAACAATCTAGGAAGCTACAAAGGCAAAGGAGGTCTACACCAGGCGCTAGGACCAAAGGTACACCTACTCATCTTCCTTCCTCTCTCTTATCTTTCAGTTTAGATAGTTTTGGGACAACTTAGGAATATGATTGTCTTTTAAGGGAAGTCAATGCTCTGCCTATACCTCGACCCAGTATAGTAATAGCGAGATTTTCCCCGCTAGAAGGAAGGGAGAGAGAGAGAGAGAGGGACGAAGGGAGGGGGATAGAAAGTGAGAAAGTGAGAGAGAGATGTTTGAGAGAGAGGGGAAGATAGGGGGATGGAGGGAGAGAGAGAGGGGTAGAGTGACCTAGGTAATCTCGGCCAGTTATTAATTCCCCTAGATCTACAAAAAAAAACTTAGTGTTGTCTTCAACAATGGAGGCTATTGAGAAATGGTGTCATAACCATGCATACAAAACATTGTAAGAAGTGAAGTGATAGGAGGTCAACTAAGGTAATCAACGATTATATTGGTTGTCTTTTTTGGCTTAATTAACAATAAAGATTGTTGTAGGTAACTAATCCACTTCCACTGTCTTGTTTTCTGCAACATGGACTATAGAAGGGAAAACTCTAGAGGCTTATGGTTGGTATGTATAACCATTCTCTACCTAGAATGTAGTGTCTTCATTGTTTAAGTGTTTTCATAGTAGCATACAACTCCCTTTCACTAGTAAAATACTTACGAATAATATCATTGAAAATGTTTATAAATGGAATGCCATTGGGTGACTAACTTGAGTTTTAATGACTCCCATAGGATAGTCTATATAATTAGTCTTTATTTCAAATTGCTAATTTAAATTAGGTAGAGTGAGAACTGGAGCTTTACAAAGATTTTCTTTGACCTATTCAATAACTTACATGACCATTGTGTTGATGTACATTTCGATATTATTTTTCCACCTCCCTTCATTCATTAAATCATTACCAAGAAATGTGGTTGAATCCTAAAAAAAACGTGTGATAAAAATGTGCTAAGACAAGGAAACACCTTAAACTCATGAATGTTTCTTAGTGCTAAGCAATCCTTCATGACTTTAATTTTCTCTAGGTCAACTCAAATGGCTATAGAATCAATCACATAAAGAAGATAGTTATTACTCTTCATTGCAAAAGAGAACTTCTCCAAGTTTTTATATAGTTTACATTGTTTGAGAGTATTAAGCACCCACTGGCGTTGTAGCAAATACTTTTCCCATGATCTATTGTAAATCAGTATCATAGAGCCCTACAGTTGATGCACATACAACATCTCCCATATTTATTAGGAACTAAAACCACTACCTAGAAGGAGAGGAAATAGGTCGAATATGTCCTTTGTTGATTGATTCATTTTTTAATGGATTTATTCATTTTGGACTAAAACAAACCCTTCATAAATAGATACATTGAATAATGAACTTGAAACAAGATATATGGATTATTTTCCTTGACAATGCAGAGTCCTTGAAAAAATATTTGTATTCTTCAATTACTATATGAAATTTGACATTGTTGGTTGGTTGAGAGTGTTGATGTTACGGTAGCTACGAGAGGTATTAAACTCAACATGTAACCTTTGACTAGAATGGAATATTTCGGAAGCAAGGGAAACCCTAAACATATGTGTGAAACCCCTAGAAGACAAGTCGACCTAGAAGAATAAATAATATTAGAATATTATCTTCCAGAAAGACAAGTCGGCTCCATAGGAAAAAGATAAACAAAAAATATAATTACCAGAAAGTCAGGTCGACCTAGCCAGAAAAGTCACTAGACAAATTAATATAAACATAGGATGTTTTAGCTCATTTGTACACCCACTCAGAGCGTAAGTCTTGTGGAGAATGTTAGAGAAAGATTTGCCTCACCCTATGCAATCTTGCAGAGAAGACCTTATTCCATTCCCCCATGCAGACTTGTCTTCCCTGATGACAAAATCCAGAGACAAAAATAAATATTTTTCCACTTGTACGCACCTTGAAAGCTATACAACAAGCGTGTGCATAGGCTGATCCACTACAACCCGCGTACATCGAGATTTGTGTCAGAAAATCCAAATTAAATGTCGGGTTTCCATGTCACGATAAGAGATCTCCGATCCTTGGCCTTCCACATACTGGAAACATTCCGAATCGACCCTTCAGTTCCATTTTGAAGGCTATAAATGGGTTAATTCCGAGCTATGGAAAAAGAGAGAGAATTCAACTTTGAGAGAAAAGTTACTCTGGAGGAGTTATTTACTTCATATTGATTCTACATCCATTTTTCCTTTAAGTCTGAACACATTATTCAGCCCCCAAGCTCTTCTCTGATTGATGGAGAACCTCATTATCTCCCTTTTATGAGATTGTCTTTGGTGGAGGATTGAAGTGGTCGAGGCCCAGTTGGAAGGAACTTGGTTTCTCGGTTCTGAACCGTGCGGACATGGAAGTCTGTAATATTTTCACTTCTGTTGATCATTAATTAATAGAAATACTCCTTTCCTATCTAATTGATATCTTGCGAATATATGAGTTATTATCCATGGGCATATTTGTTATGTATATTGATGGATTATGCTATATAATGTGCTAACCTTTTATATTACCACCATATGCTTGTTTTTCTTGTTTGTTGAGAAGTTGTTGCAGGTATATAGTTTTGGGTCAAAGTGCTCAACGGTGGACTTCATCGAACATCTGGACGAGATAGGCCTCTTTCTTATCTTGTTTTCATATTTGTTTATATAGCATATGTTTAGAATGGAGTTGATTTCTGCAGTCATTTTCGTTTGTTGTGGTTTACCCTAGCCATAGAGAGATTTTCCTCGTAACAAAGAGATACAATTGCAGTTGCAAGGAGGATTAAGGGCATATGGCCATCTCTTGGTCTTGGTATCTCTCTAGCGCTATCAAGTGATATTCTTGGTGATTCTCTTGGTGATATTCTTGGTGATGTACAAGATAACTATGGCACAATTTTGAGAGAGTACTGCAACTATTGTTTCTGTAGTTTTGTATGGTACTTGTTCTATGGATATGGAGATTCTCTCTTTTGAGCTACCCTTGGAGAAGGAGCGCTCTACTTGTCTTGATTTGTTGTTGTATTTAACAACTAGGGTTTATCTATTGATTCTAGTATGGCTTTTCAAAATAATTCTGCCAAAGGTTAAAGGTGCTCAGGGGTGGCTGCGTGCCTATGGTTGGGTTACAATATTGTGATATTGTCTGTGGTAAAATGAGAGAATCAATTATTTTAACAGGTTATAGGCCCACACTATCTTCAGACAATTTAACCACTAAAAGGTAGATTGGGAAGTTCATTGTCAAGCTCGTTATAGCACCAGTTGCAGTTGCAGTTAAGTTTTGCAGCAGCAACAAACTCTAACCCATTTGTTCGGGCACCTATAGTAAAGAGTTTGACATATTTATTTGACATTATAGTGCACCCTAGCCTATCACACCTCTTGGTACCCTCAACTAGCAAAAACGTTAGGTAAAATGCGCATTTATGGAAGAGAGCTTCCGTATATGCGAATTTTGGCCTTGTAAATTGCATATATGGAAGATAAAATGCACATATATGGAATTCATATTCTGTATATGCACATTTACAAAAGACAAAAATGTTCATTTACGGAAGATAACTTCCATATATGCGCATTTTGGCTTCTGTATATGCGTATTTACAAAAACCAAAATGCGCATACTTCCATATACGCTCATTTTGCCTTTCGTATATGTGCATTTTGGATTCTGTATATGCACATTTACAGAAACCAAAAAGCGCATATACGGAAGCTATCTTCCGTATATGCACATTTTGCCTTCTGTAAATGCATATTTTGGCTTCTGTAAATGCACATTTTTTCCTTCCATAAATGCGCATATATGGAAGCCAAACTACACATATACGGAAGCCAAAATGAGCATATACAAAAGCTCCCTTCCGTATATGCACATTGTTTCTTCCATATATGCGCTTTTACGGAAGACAAAAATGTGCATTTGTGGAAGAGAGTTTCCATAGAAGCGCATTTTGACTTTCATATATGCGCATTTATAGACAAAATTGTGAAAAGCAAAATGCTCATATACGGAAGAGAGATTCTGTATATGCGCATTTTGGCTTTTGTAAATTCCAATATGCACATATATGGAAAGCTCTCTTTCGTAAATGCACATTTTTGTCTTCCGTAAATGCGCATATATAGAAGAGAGCTTTTGTATATGCACATTTACAGAAGGAAAAAATGTGCATTTACGGAACCCAAAATGCACATATATGGAAGCTCTCTTACATATATGTTGGTCTTTTGTATATGCACATTTATGAAAGAAAAAATGTGCATCTACGAAAGAAAAAATGCGCATATACGGAAGAGAGCTTCCGTATATGCACATTTTGGCTTCCGTAAATGTGCATATACGGAAGCCAAAATGCCCATATACGGAAGCCAAAAATGTGCATATACAGAATCTCTCTTCCGTAAATGCACATTTCTGCCTTCTGTAAATGTACATATACGGAAGGAAAACATAGATGGAAGAGAGATTCAGTATATGCGCATTTTGGCTTCCGTAAATGTGTGCGCATTTACAGAAGCCAAAAATGCGTATATACAAAATCTCTCTTCTGTAAATACACATTTCTGTCATCCGTAAATGCACATATATGGAAGGAAAGCATAGATGGAAAACAGATTTTGTTGTACATATACAGAATCCAAAATGCACATATATGAAAGAGAGCTTTTGTATATGAGCATTTTGGTTTTTGTAAATGCGCAGATACATAAGCCAAAATGCACATATATGAAACCTCTCTTCGGTAAATGCGAATATATAGAAGACAAAATGCACATTTATGGAAGGAAAAAATGTGCATTTACAAAATCCAAAATGCACATATATGGAAGCTCTCTTCCATATATGTTTTCCTTCCGTATATGCGCATTTACATAAGCCAAAACGCCCATATACGGAAGATAGCTTCCGTAAATGTGCATATATGAAAGATCTCTTCCGTAAATGCACATTTCTGCCTTTCGTAAATGCGCATATACGGAAGGAAAACATATATGAAAGAGAGCTTTCGTATATGCGCATTTTGGCTTCCGTAAATGCACATTTTTTCCTTCTGTAAATGCGCATATATAGAAGCCAAAATGCACATATACGAGAGCTTCCATATATGCACATTTTGGTTTCCGTATAATCTTCTGTATAAGATTTCGTAAATGCCCATTTTGGCTTCCGTAAATGCACATATACAGAAGCCAAAATGCAAATATATGGAAGCTCTCTTCCGTAAATGCACATTTTGTCTTCCGTAAATGCACATATACAGAAGAGAGTTTCCGTATATGTGCATTTTGTCTTCTATATATGCACATTTACGAAAGAAAAAAATTTGCATTTACGAAAGAAAAAATGTGCATATACAGAAGCTCTCTTCCATATAGGTTTGCCTTCTGTATATGCGCATTTATGGAAGGCGGAAATGTGCATTTATAGAAGAGAGCTTCCATATATCGCATTTTGGCTTTTGTATATGCGCATTTATGGAAGCCAAAATGTGCATATACGGAAGCAAAGCAAGGGAAAACCATCAGTAACCAACCAATCCCATATCTCCCGACATCCTACTCAAAATCAAACCAGAAATATGTTGCAATCCATATTACATCTCACTCATATATGAAACCATTAATAGGCTATTAAAATTGGCTTGGTCTCACAAAACATAAACAAAAATATGTTACAATCCAATGTAAGCAATGTGGATATCGAATTCTATATAGGAAATGCACTCCTAAAGGTGAGTTTAGTTACATTCAAGCTCATATTTCAACATATAACAACACCAAATCTCTGAAAAATAAATAAACCAAGCTTAAAGGGTTAAGGATGCCCAAATTCCACGATGGTATTCTGGTTATATTGCATACTAATATTTTTAGACCGGGAAGGACACGCTTGATAATAGAAAATGGAAAACATCCTGGAAATGATCAGACACGCTTGCTATATGGTGATAATAAAAACATCTTTCAAAAAATAGGTACTCTCATTTATAGGAATTTATTCCTATCTTTATCATTTCTCAGTGCATTTTGTATCTCTATCATTTCACGCTGAATTTATTCGTATCTCTATATGAATTTCTCATTTATAAGCATAATCTGAATTTATAAGTATAATCCTAGAACATAAGCACAAGCATAATCCGAATTCCGAGAACATGAGATTACCAGATAATCAATGAGCTCTGCTGGTAAGGTCCGAGACAAGAAAAATTTACCCCTTTTGCATTGTGCTTCTTCAAAGTTCGATCTCCTACTTCTACGTTGGCCTAGTTATTCTCAACGATTGGTTGGTAGCTCACTTTAATTGCAATGAATTCATAACGAATATAAATCACTTTTGGTGTGGGGTTTAGTCTTCATACATCCCTGTTCAAAATTTCATGAAGTGACATTGATATTACTTGTGTGGAAAATTTTTACATATGAAAGATGCCTACCACATAAATTCTTAATATTGCATGCATTTTAAAAAAAACAAAAACCTTATCAATTCAATCGATACCCTTTATTGTACACTAACACTCATCAAATCTACACTGGTATCAGGTTCTTCTCATTTGAAATGGAAAAAAGAGATATAGGTGGTATCCTTATTTTATTGGGTTACATTATTCACATGGTGTCCTTTAGTAAACATTAAATGCTAAGAATATGTGCACCTCAGAAAGATCAACAAAACTAGAAGTTGTGGAGGAATATGAAAACCTTATGGCACAGGAAGCTAATTCTACAGAGAGCTCTCATCTGAGATCCCAGACTGCGAGGATCAACAACACCCAACATTCAAAACGATCTCTTTCCTGGTGGGGTGTTGCTAAATACTCTGTACTTTCCTAATTCTAATCAGAAAGTAGGACAAGGATTAATATGGAAAAATTGATAGTTGGGATAAGGGAAACACGAGAGTGGGAAGGGAAAGATACACTAGAGGAGGCTACTGTGAAT